>JALIZH010022510.1:20000-32466 GCA_030522465.1 Rhipicephalus appendiculatus
AACCAGCTGGGAGCATAGAGCAACAGCACATGACGTTATTCGTGACGTAATTTGTTGAGGCTGTATTACATTGCTTTGCAGTTCTCGAGCTTTCTCGTGATTGTTTGTCACACGGAAAACAATCACACCTAAGCAGTCAGTAGAGTACTTGACAAGTGCGATATTACTGCCGCTTTACGTGTCCTTTGGACAAGCCATACTGGGCAATGGCTTCACGGGCATGTTTCATCACAAGCCGTCACTTGTGGCTTGCACCTGCGCTAGAGAGGAAGAACGATTAGACAATAACAGCCATGAAAGCAGTCATTTTGGCCATTCTCATCGCTGCTTCTTGCACTGCGGATTTAAATGGTGTGTATAGTGTGTACGTTTACTGTGAATATTTGTGTGAAAATAAGTATTTTCATAACGCACTGCTCCCCCCCCGCCCCAATACATTTCTATACTATACTTTAAGCTTGGTTATAACATCGCATTGCTATGCTTAAGACGAAATTAGCCGATAGCAATCATTTATTCAACCGCTTATGTCGTATGCTGAGAGACAAAAATAGATGTAACAGTAGACCAACGCGCACCGCGGATAACGAACTTTAAGCGCCCATCTTTTTCAACGTAAATAACTTTCGAATACGGAAGAGTAGCTCGGCACGAGTGACTAGAGGTGTTTTTGAGAATATTTGACATTGTATTTAAAAAATAAAGTACGACAATAGCAACGTTGAGCTAAGCAGCTTGGGCAGCAGCAATGCCGTGCCAGTATTTTTCAACCTCCACAACGTGAAGAAACTGAAAAAATTCGGCAGATCCCGCGTACCTTGGGAATCGATGTTATGCGAAGCATGCAGAGGGAAGGAGACTGTGTTGTAATGTTTTCATTGAGCGAAACGTTACGAAATGACGCTAAAGTATTCTCCAAATTTTGTACGCACAAACATGATGAACAGTCCCATAACCAATTGTTTGCAGTTGCATATAACGATGCCAACATGAACATGGGTATTAGCAACACCAGAACCGGTAAGGCTGATATGTAGCACTTCTGGTCGAGAGGATGGTAGGTAGCCCTTGACAGCGCTACATAAATCAACTTCAGTGGATGGCGCTTAACTACCATTCACGTTAACCCGATGTGACGGCTGTATCATAGTACATATGTAACGTTTATAAAATTAGATAGCTACACTGCAACCACAGTTGACGTTTCACGAACATTAGGGTCTTCTTCAAAAGCAGTTCCGAGACGTGGCGTGGCTCTGTGCTAGAATACTTCATTGCCACGCAGAATGCTTGGGTTCGATTCCTGCTGGGACCCTGACATTTATTCTTTGCATTCGTCGGATCAACGCTGTCGATGTCAGTTTTTGAAGCGTGAGCTACACTGGCCGAGGATGAACACTTTCGCGTGGCTCCTGGAAAGCCATGCTGCGCATGCGCGAGAAGCAGTGATGTCACACGGCGCACAGCTCGCGCGCCGGAGCCACCGCCGCCGCGCTGGTCTGCGCTCTGCGCATTCCAGAGGAGTGACGTCATAACCGCGGCAGACGCACTGTCGCCGACACGTGCTCAGCTGTGCGCCTCCGTTACGCAGAAGTCAAGTCTGACGCTGCGCCGTAGCCGCTTGATAGCGCCTCTCATTTTGTGCGCATGCGCGGAGCTATTAGTGGTGGTACACAATACATATAGCGGGGCGTTTGCCAGTGT
This sequence comes from Rhipicephalus appendiculatus, assembly GCA_030522465.1. Lineage (NCBI taxonomy): Eukaryota > Metazoa > Arthropoda > Arachnida > Ixodida > Ixodidae > Rhipicephalus > Rhipicephalus appendiculatus. The sequence continues at coordinate 21,705 of JALIZH010022510.1, forward strand.
GGTATAGCCATGGAGAAGGAGAGCGAAGTTACTGCTCAGCGGCGCAGAAGAGCTGAGGAGCTTAACTCATCGGATCTCAAAATAATTGCCTGGCGATTAGCGGTTTAGCGTAGGAGGAACGAACAGAAGGCTAAACGTGCTGCGGAGACACCGGAGCAAAGAGAGGAACGTCTAGCAAAGCGGCGTCACCAGGAGGCTGAGCGACTTGCCCGACCATCTCAGCAGCAGCAACAACAAGACGCCGCCAATGACGTCAAGGCTCGCGGATTGACTGACTATGCGGTGAAACTTAGCGAAAGCGCCACTTAGCTCACGCTACGTATATCATGGCATAGCAGAGCTAAGCCACTGCCAAATTTCAAGGCGAAAGCCTTTAATGTCTCATGCTCACGTCCGTCCGGTGTCCGTCCGGTGTCCGTCCGGCGTCCGTCCGTCCGGCGTCCGTCCAGCATCCGGTGTCCGTCCCTCCGGTGTCTGTCCGTCCGTCCATCCATCCGTCTGTCCGTCCATCCGTCCATCGTACGTCCGCCCGTCTGTCCCTCTGTCCGTCCGTCTGTCTCGCGTCTCGCTGCGATTCGCGGTAAAAAATTAAAATAGAAAACACGCACACATTCGGTTTGTGTGTTATCCCGCTGAGAGTGTAAAAGATAAAAGACATGGCATAGTCAGTGGAATGGCCACACGCTTTCGCCGAACACACTTTGGAATGTACAAAGTGTCCTTCAATTTTTTTTAGATGCGAAGCAGCCTATGGCGGAGTTCAATCCGGTGGTGATGGCGGGGTGCGGCCGGACCACCCTTACTGCGCATGCGCCTACTCTCTCTCCCACTCTCCTCCTTTACGCAGGCGTTCGGTCGCCTTGTCTCCTCTCCTCCCCCCCGCGCTGCAGCCTAAGATTGCCCAGCTATCTACACTCTGCAGCATGGTTGAATCTAGCTGTGTCTCATCAGTTTTGAAATGTAGAATATAATGCTTAACATTTATGGGGCGCCTATACCACTCGCGGAGGGGAAGGGAGGATTCTTGATAGCCGCCCACTCTGTTTTATGACGTCAAAGTGTGTCTTTGGAGATAGATAAAGAGAAGAGGAAAGCAGGGAGGTTAACCAGAAGGTAGTATCTGGTATTCTACCCTGCACTGGGGTTGGAGAATAGGGGGTTGAAAGAGAAAGAGAGAGAAAAAATAAATAATACGAAAAAAAATCGCAGCCACACACATACACAAACACGAGAGCTTTCAGGTCAGAATCGTTCTGATAGGGCAGGAGACCGCAGGAAGCCTAAAAGTGCTTGTAAGGCCTTCTGCGATGTTTGGTCTGGACGATGTCGTAATAGCCTTTCTTCTGATAGAGGCTGGTCGTCTAACTTGTTGAAAGCTGGACAAAAAGATTGTCTTTGTGGGGCATACTCCGGATAGTCGTAGAAAGCCTGTCGAATTGTTTCTTCGTCGCCGCAGTGTTCTAAGGCGGCGGTGTCGGCTATCCCTATACGGAACGCATACGCATGGGTAAACGCGACGCCCAGCCATAATCTACAAAGAACGGTAGCCTCACCTCGGCGAAGCCTTGATGGAATTCTAAGGCTTAACGTGGGAGCGAGGGAGTGTAATCGTGCATGCATTAAATTTGGCTCATTCCAATTTGATGTGGGGCATTGGCGAGCGAGCGTGCGGAGCTTCCGAGCAGCGTCTGTCCTCGAAAGAGGTATCGACAGGTCACGGTCCTCTGTATAGGCTGAACAGGCCGCTTGATCGGCGCGTTCATTACCGATGATGCCATAGTGACTAGGTAGCCACTGAAATGTAATCTGGTGTCCTCTCTCGGTGAGGTGGTATAACATCTCTGCATTGTCAACAACCAACTGTTCATGTGAACCGCGGCGTAAAGTCGACATTAGAGACTGCAGCGCCGCTTTGGAGTCGCAGAAAATTGTCCACCTTTTTCTCATTCGGCCAATAATGAATTTTGTTTATGTTAGGCGGGTTACTTCCAAACCTTAAAAGCTTTTTCCGTCAGTCTTGTTTGAATTCTTTCTGCTGCGATAGTAGCTACTAGCGATCTGGGTTAGCTGTTTCAAGTATGGCGTCATTCGCCATGGGTGGCGGGCAGCGTTGCCTTGGTGGTACGCAGGGCAAGTTCTCTGCGTTCGCCTCAAAGCTTTCGGTATTGGAGAAACTTCTTGTGAATCGGTAGGCCTGTGCTTATGGGATGCTCACCTTGCAGTGACGAGAGTGACAGCTATTTAATTGAAGGTATTGATGCCTGTCTGTATGCTTTTAGCAAGCACTGGTAATTATTACGCCATCTTTAGCCTTTCTGTGGACGTCGAGGGGATTTATTTCAGCAGTTGAATATGTATGAATGAATATCATGTCAGTATGGGCTTTGTTAAAAGATTCGATAAAATAACTATTCTTCGATGTTGTCCAAATAAAAAAGTGTATATAAAGAAATGGTTTAGGTTTGCTTGTTGGTAGAAATTTAGTTTCGAGATCGTTCATAAAAGTATTACCGTAGTTGGGTGCCATTCAAGTACCCATGCAAGTGTCATTTATATGTCAATAATACTGGTTATCAATCTCGAAGCTATTTAATACAAGTACGAGCTTTGCAAAAGTTTAACTGATATTTGGACTTGGCGCGTAATCCCGTCTGTGGGCGCTCTAACATCACTCCAGCAATGGTTTGCTGCCATCGCTGTGATGAATATTTGTTTACAGGGAAGTTATGGGAAAAGTTTGAAGGAAGGCACCTTCAGGAATACCAGCCACTTATTACGAGCCTTTAAAAAGATGTGAATAGTCCGAATGGTGCCTTCCTTGTGACTTGGGCGAAATGGTTAGGCAATGAGCACTCATGCATCTTCACCCATTGACTGTATTCGAACACTTCTACTATTGTTTCATTATGATCATTCACGGTGGGACGCGCATTAATATATTCCGACGCTTTCAAATGTAGTCACTGAATGTATACAGAGGAAACCTGAACCTTTGAGGTTGCGTAAGTTGCGCCCATTGTCGAACACACGCCATTGCATGTAGATTCACCATAAATAGACGAGGCGTTGGTACGTAACTCACATTTGCACGACACCACTAGTCGCTGTTGTGTTTGCGCTTGAGTGTTCCCTGCTTTTCCACGGAATAACTTTTCAAGTGTCATTGGCGGTCATAAACGGAACACGATATTTTTAAGTGAGAGCAATGGTGCAGAATTTCCGAGTTCCGAATGTTCTATGTTCCACGATGTATTTCCTCAATTCTTTTTATGATCGGTTGTTTCTTTTCCCTGCACTACTGAATGTAACTTCTCATTATTGATTCTGTTGTTATTGTCTCTGATGGTGTACATAAGCGAATTCATGGCCTGAGCTTGTCTACATCTTGTGGAGCGGACGGCATCACTAAAAAGATTTTAAAAAGCACGCATCTTTATTCCGCCATCTTCTTAATCACATTTTCCAGTCCTTGGGATCCTCTTCTGAACCATGTGACTAAACGGAGGACAAGGTTACACAATTATTTAATTCTGGAGATCGAAAGTCCCCTTCCATTTACCGGCCGATTTCCCTCACCAGTGTACCTTGTAAGCTCTAAGAACACAGAATTTATTCTCATCTCCTGGAATTTCTGGATGCAATTTTTTTCTTCTCTCGCCATCAACATTGTTTCCGTAAACATTTTTCTTGTGAAACACAACTGGTTTTTTTACGCATGACCTTCTTGCAGCACCAGACAGCGGACTAATTATTGATTGTATATTTCAGCACTTTTCTGAAGTCATTGATCTCGTTTCTTGCCAGTTGCTTTAATGTAAACTAAGTAAATTAAACACTGACCGCAGTGTATTTACATGGAACGAATACTTTCAAGCTAACCGAACTCAGTTTGTCACCAATAACAACAACAATTCACCAGAGACTCCTGTGACTCCTGAGGCGCCTCAGCGCTCAGTATTGGGCCCTATATTGTGTCTTGTTTACACAAATTACTTGCCTAATACTATTCTATCATCAATTAGATTAGTTGCTGGTGACTATGTTCATTATAGAAATATTGGCTTAATAGTGACACTAATATTGTGCAACGGGCTCTCGATGATGTTTCTTCCTCGTGCACTAGATGGAACATGCGATTAAACGCTAACAAATGTAAGGTAATGCGAGTTTCCCGTAACACTAGTCCTAATGATCTTCCTGAATACCTCGTTGACGGCAGTGTTTTAGAAATTCTTTCATGCTACACGTATCTTCGCGGAAAATTTACATCTAACCTTTCATCGCCCGCTCATTTCAACTGTTAATCTGAAAAACGGCCGGAAGGAGAAGATGGAAGCTTGCGCAGAAAAAAATCCGTAAACAAGGCTTATGTGCTCGAGCACACAACCCCTGTTTGCGGATTTTTTCATCATGTAAACTGTGTAACTTACAATGGCAATCGAACTATTGGCTGTCTACGCAGGAACTTTTCGAGGGCATCTTCCACTCTAAAGCCAATTTAGTATAAAACTCCCGTTTGTCCGAAGCTCCAGTGTGGAATCCTAGCGCAAACTCTCTCGCTAAAACCTTGAAGTCAGTACACAAATTCGTCGGGTACGTTTCATCCTCTCAAACTATGCACTCGCATCTAGCGTATCATCCATGAAAATAGTTTTGGGCCTTCCAATACTTTCTTCACGCAGGAAAGTGTCTCGCCTTCTTCTTTTTTATAGAATTTCCCGCAATCCACAATTCGAACAAGGATATTTTTTTTCCAAACCATACCACATATCAAACAGATACTGCGCTATCCACGAAGTTAACATTCCTTTTTCACATACGAAATTCTTTTACGATTCCTTTATTTCCACTACTTCGAACGACTGGAAGCACCTGCGCGCCACTATTGCCCAACTGGCCGATGTCACTGCTTTTAAGACTGTTATTGAGTACTATGTATTCTCATAGCAGCCATTTTTTATCTGCCTCGTTTTTTCCTTATTATCGTGTATACTGTTGCCCACTCCCTTCTGTAACGCCTTGGGGCCCTGAGTGTACCTAAATAAATAAATAAATAAATAAATAAATAAATAAATAAATAAATAAATAAATAAATAAATAAATAGTTGCATCATTAACTGATGCTTTGGCGGTTATCAATAGTCCACGCAGCATGACGATATATTTTTTGTGCCACTTATGTTTGTTTTTTTTTTTCATGCTTTGAGATACATTTAAAGCAAGCGACCCACGCTGCTCGCTGTTGCCGCATCCAACGGAGAGTGCCGAAAAGGCCGAAATTAAACTGTTTCTTCCAGTCATTCCTAACTAACTGCCTTCAATCTACGCAGCTCTGAAACAACCCTTCCTCTTTATTTTGCTCTCCAGAACACGACATTTCTGGTTGTTCTGATGAACGACAACCTAATGGAAATTCCCTTCTGGACCTAGCCTTGGAAAAATACATTTCTTCCGGACTAATCAAGAATGTGTCTATTCCCGACTTCAACGAAACTGTAAACCTCGGCCGCAAGAAGTACCATTTGGAGTTCTACAACGCAGCTATACTGGGCCTGCATTCCGTCCAAAGAATAGGCTGCAACTACTTTGAAGCAAGGTGGAATAAACGGATGCAAATCCGAGTGGCTCTGCAAGTGCAAGGACTGAAGGCTACAGTCTCTCTTCGGCATAAAAACTGGGCTAGATATTCAAAGGTTACCATTTCAATCTTCCTACCAGAGCTTCTGTTCGTCACCGAAATCAGCGAGTAAGTCTGCGATTTTCTTTATTTTTGCAGACGTTCGCGTAATTGCAGATGCAGCGGAATGTTAAATATTGCTAAATTGCGCGGTAATTTCCGGTTCTACAGAAGTTGCTTCACTGATCGCTTAAGCAATTTTCTCCATTACAATGCTGTATGGTAGGCTGGCAGTTAAAGCTGCCGTGATAGAACAGTGGTTAGCGTGATCCGCTGCCGACCCCAAAACACGGGGGGTCGATGCCACACGCCGCAGCCGTATTTAGATTGAGGTAAAACGCTAGAAGCCCGTGTACTTAGACTTAGGTGCACTCTAAGGATGCCCGGTGGTGTCTATTTCCGGAGCCCTAAGCTACGACATGCCTCGTAATGATATCGTGGTTTTGGGCACGTAAAACGTCATATATTATTATCAGGCACAGAGTTAGTTCCATGCAAGCGTACTTTTGCATTGTGTTTTATGCAAATCTTTGTCGCGGAATTTTATTATCCTTGTACCCGCCATCATTGTTTTTGCTGTTATATAAAAGGGGCACAAAAGACTCTACCTAAAAATAACCGAAAAAACAACCTCGTACAAGTGTAGCGGTTGTAAGCCTTTTTTAACTTTAAACTTTTCACGTGGTTTCGGTATCAGTTAAGAGAAGGTACACAACAGTGTATAGGCCACAGTCTTGGCAATGGTGAGCGCGGTTTTCCCATTAAAGAACACATCATATCTCATTCCGATTAAAGGAGTACTCGCAGGATTTTCAGACATCGCAGAAGGGCCATTTTTTGTTTCCTTGTTATGCAGTGTTTAAGCTCTCCACACACCGGCGTCATACAACAGTATAAAATATTTCACTTTCGTCGCTGAGCACATGCAGGCCAGCCACACCGCAATACAAAATATCACGACGAGTCAACACAGTTCACTGGGTTTGGGAAATTGGCGTCCTGCAGGCAGCCTGAATCGCAGAAACCACTGTCAGGGCCACTGGACAATTCACTTATTGTTGTTCACGATCCCTACGAGCACATGACAGCTTTGCCGCGAGTGTGCCGCATATTCCTGCCTCCCCGTGAGGTTACACTGCTATGACACGTTGCCGAGAAGCCGCGAACTCGATATCGAAATCGAAAGTTTTTTTTTTTTATAGCGCCAATAAAAATATAATCTGTGCATTACCAGGCACCACAACACTCGTTTTAGGTTTCTCGACACACGTGCTTTTGTTTAGAGCAACCATACAAAAATTTTAAAAAAATCGTGTCAGTACTCCTTGAATAGGAAGAAATAGTGCTGTGATGTACGCATTCTGCGCAGGAGTGGTTAGAAGACTATCGATGAGAGCTAATAACTTCGTATCAATGCAAGAGTGGTGCGGTTGAGCGGCGCAGAGAACCGAATGGCATGATATCCAACAAGAATTCTTCCAAGCACATGTTGGTGTTTCTTGGTGAGAGTTGACATAACCAGTTATCCACAAGTGACTTCATCCGTTTGTATGATGGGGACAACACCCACTCATAATAAGCTATTTATTGCCATAATTTTCGCATTATGGTCGACCATTTCAGTGATGTTTAAAGATATGTTTAATAAATCAGCAAAAGCCTGATGATTGAATGTAATGTGTACCTGCGTTATGCAGAAATTTATACAATGCTATCCAATTCACAGGACGCAGGAGGTACTAAAGCTGGCGCGGTTTGAGGTCACCGGGATCGAGAAGCTCAAGATCAAATTTACCTTCCTTACCGGTGTTCTTCGAGCACTAAACAAAATGCATAAACTGCAAGAATGCATTAACAGGAAGATAAATCAGAAACTGCGTGCTGAACTTCCCAAGGCTGTTGAAGGAATTCTACGCGAACTTGGACAGCGGCATACAGGAGATATAGGTAAGGATTTAATTATTCCCGGAATTCAGTTCGTGACAGTCGACAAGAGTACTTCTTGGAATATTATCAAGTAACATAAAGAAAAGGAATTGGCTATCCTGAAAAAAACTATCTGTTTCTTAGAAAATGAAAATGGAGAAGTGAGTGGTTATCAGGAAAGGAACAAAAGATTTAAATGCGGCATAGTCTAATACAGTGTGGTCGAAAGTACCATCCGCAATAGCCACCACAAATAGCTATTCGTATGAATGCGTCTTAAACTGAAGATTTATTACTGGCTCAACGCAGATAATCTTTTTAATGAGACTCTGTATGCATTTTCACACATTTCAACCCACCAATTACAGTGAAGATTTTTCTGAGTGAAATGACAGTTTTGGAGAGACTGAGGTGGTAAATTCGTAATATTTAATGTTCGTACTATTTCTTGTAGGACTAAGAAATATTAATGTGAGTGCTGGCTTGCTCGCTGTTGGTATTTTGTAAACGAAGATTAATTTTGTGTCCTCCAGTCCTTGTGTAAGTGGCAATATATTTCGCTGTGTTTAGCTGTCCCGAAAGTGCGTCTTAGTTGACCAATGTAATTAATTTTACGACATATTTATTAATAACGTCATGGTATTATTTTAAGAGTAGTTGGAACGCCCCAACTAAATACGGAACGTTTAGTGTCAATACATAATGCAATATTTAATGAGACTTAATGTTAAATCATGTAAGCATTTACGTGTTTTTAATAAAGTAAAGAAACCATATACTATCAAAGTAGTCACTTATATAATACCTGACTCGCTATACGGCTTTTATACAATGAGAAATACTTTTTCTTCAAGGCGAAACTTCAGGAAACCATTATGCTTTGCACAAATAATAAGCTTTAAAAGCCGTATTTTCACACAAAAAGCGAACCTTTCAGAGCGAAAGAGAGGTATAGGCAACTACCACAAGAAATGTTACAAGTGTTGTCGGTCCCATTTATGCTACAAGCACGGACAACCAGCTCACGCTTCTCGCCTCGTTTGAGCGCTAACCCTTCCCGCTCGCTTGCCGTGAATATTCAATCCCACAACTGCCGCCTCAGAAGCAGCGCCGTCAAGGGGGCAGAAAACACATCGCAATGCATTTCCCTCTCTGCCTACCCGGAACTTCAAAACACCGCGACCCCCTCAACAATAGACGCGCAGTCACAAGAAAACCACCTGCCTTTTCAGCAGCCACATTGTATTCTCGAGGTAAGCAAACGCGCTAGCTTTCTGCGCAAAGCCATTGTGCAAGATGCGCTAGCGCTCGGCCGCACGGCGCAAAACCGTAGCTTTCACTAAAAGGCCGACCACACGAAGACATGTGCGCGTGCGCGTGCCCATGTTGTCATGTCGCGGGCTTCACAGTCCTACGCTTACCCTACGCCACTACGCTTGGCTACGGCGCTCTGCGACGTGCCTCCCAGGTCGAACTCGCGTGCTAAAGTAGAGCGCATGAAGCCACCAGCCGCCTCGAGTATTCTCGGCTCAATATAGCACGCGTTTACGCGCACATAAGCGTAACAAGGATGAGGTGCGTTAGGATCGTTACGCTTTGGTGTTTCATTAAAACAACACGTCGAAGGCAAATTTTCGGATGGAGTGTCGAATTATCGCAACACAGCTGGAGGAAACAAAACTTGCAGGATTGTAGAGCAAAACCTTAAAGGAAAAGCGTGATGAATCATATGCTCTACATGTTCAAGTAAATAAATACAAGATTGTTGGTTTGCAGGGGTAGGTTACCTTTTGGGGCGGAGGGCCGAGTTGAATAAAGTCGACATGGCGCGGGCCGCACGGCACATCAGGGGGAGAGAGGAGCGTCTTTGCAGGCAAAAAGAAAAATATTTTGTGAATTTACAATGATGATTAACAAAACTGGAATAAAAATCATGTTTATTTATAAACATAGGTTACAAGTAAAAAGAAATATCTATGAATGAGACTATCGGTGCCGACCTTAGCCAAATCGCAGTTATCTACATCAAGGTAAAGAAATGCTTCGCATTTAAAAGCTGAGAAGCAGCTTGACTAGCGCCTGCACACCAAAAGTACACGTTGACGAGTTGACATCAACAGCCTTATTAACAGCGTAAATAAACAGTAAGTGAAAAAAAAGATAATCTGGAGAAATAGGATTATAAGCAACAACGCTAAACATTTCATTAGAAATAAAGTTGGTATGAAGACACTGCAACAACTTGCAATGCAAAATTAAACACCGGATTTTCAGAGAATTGGGGATTTGCGAGAAATAAACTCCGACAAACGCCGCATATCCACCGGAAAAGTAAACTTCGATAAACACCCTCCAAATTTAAAGAAAAATAAACTTAGAAAACACGGAGCCCTATTGATGACCTTGTGCCGGGCGCCGCATAACACAGCTTCGCGGGCCGCAGGTTGCTGACCCCTTGTTTAAGCATATGTTGCTAGGTTTCGGCGTCCAGTCGTGGCAGTTTTTTTTTTTTTGTATGTTCGACTTCGATTTCCGATTTTTTTATAACGAGTGAATGACGTTTATAGGGACCTTAGAAGTTAGCCATATTCGTTCTACATAATAACATGATGCATTGTGCATTGTGTGGAGCTATTTACGCACTTACGTAATGGTAAAAATACACACAAATTTGAATCATTTTCGCTAATGATAGATCGTGAACTTATCTTTGCTGTAATGTGTTACTTTATACTCCTGTGGTCCTCGAATGTTGCGAATAAAGTGCGTAGAACTCGGACGTAGCGGAGTTTGACCGAAGGAGATACATGGTGAAATTGAAAGGTGATGAGAACCACGAAAAGCGCGTCCGGTTTGCTATCCTGCACAGAGCTGTGGCGTAGCCAGGGGGGGCACAGGGCCCGTGCCTCCCCCCCCCCCCCCCCCCGAAATTTTTTCGCCACAGCATACAGAGCAAAAAATGACACTCGACCGCATCTGCCTGCCCGGGCCACACTTAATATCAAAGCGGTGCCTCCCCCACCCCCCCCCCTCCCCTGAAAAAAATTTATGCCTACGCTCCTGGCACACAGGTTCAGTGACTGGGGTATAGAGATAGGAAAAATGAAAAAACGAACAGCAGCGCTTGATTCGAGAGTGCATGTTGATACCTGCATTTGA
>JALIZH010022511.1:0-59359 GCA_030522465.1 Rhipicephalus appendiculatus
GTGTTCTCAGGAGCATCGAACCAAACAGGCGTCAGATCCAGCTTTCGGGGACATTGAATGATCAGCGCTCCTAGCGGCCACTGCTGGAAGCTCTCCCCCGTTTTCAATGGGACAGAGTCATTTTTCGACGATAAAAAATCGTAGAGGCTCAATTTCCAAAACTTCTTAAAGGGGCACCTTCTAGGAGCTGTACCGCACTTAACAAATGCAGCATCGTTAACATCGGGACTTCACATTCTGTTCCCACGACGACTAAAGTTTAAACAATGGGGTCCTATGGAAGCGGCCGAAATCACGCCTCGTTTTTCGGGACAAAAACGGGCCGTCTGAAAAAACTAGACGGAATCCTGCAAATTTCCCGGAGATCTGAGTAGTACGGAGACGAAGCTTTCATTTGAGGCCGCAATCATGTTTCTGTGGGAAGAAAAACACGTTCCAAAATGAAGTTTTCTACAACACAGTCGCGTCTTCGACTCGCGTCTTCGACCATTGTATCCTGATAAGACCCATTTTACCGTCCCGCGACCGGTGTGTGTTGTGGCCTAGATGGTTGAGCGCCTGTTCTAGCGACTCACGCGCGCTGAATGTGGCACGGGTTCGAATCGCAGTAATATTTTTCGTTTTTTTTTTTTTTTTTTTTTTTTTTACAGAATTGCTGTCAGTGGTTACGGTGCTCGGCTGCCGGCCCGAAGGGCACCGGTTTGATCGTGGCCGCGGCTCTAGCATTTTCGAACGAGGCGAAAATCCACTAGTACTTGGATTTTGATGCTGTACGTAGATGTAAATTCACGTTAAAGAACCCCCAGGTGGTCGAAATTTCCGGCACACTCTTCTGCCGCGACAGGGAATGGGGGACGCCCGCTAAGCGCTAAGCGCGTGCTGTAGGACATCATTTTTCTAGTCTAGACCTCATCTACGGCGCGGCTCATAAACATATCGTAGTTGTGGCGTGTAAAGTTCCAGCAATTAATATTACTAGTGCGTCATTGCTGAAGATTTAGTTTCTTGTTTTTTCGCTAAAGCGTTGCAAGCAGAATCTTTGCTACACAGCCGGTTTCGCTTCTAGATAAGGAGCAAGTAAAGTTCTCATGTTTTAGTATTTCTTATTACGCAACCCATTATCTAAACAACAAAGGAAGGGGAACCAAGGGCCTATTTCAGTTAACCACAGCCTCAATAAGGCAACACATATTGAATCCAAGGAAAGCATGATAGAAGCTATTGATAGTGTAATGAAGCGTTTTAAATAAGCACTATACTATTGGAGACTCAGCAGCAATAGCAGAACCAGCGCAAAGCTCGCGTTGCCGAATCGTCTTCTTTTATTTCTACATAAGCAGCGTTCTCTGCTTCTGCAAGCAGTGCCGCTTTTAGAGAGTTTTAGAACAGCGTAAGCGAAGCTTTGCGTTTGCGTTGCGCATGCGTCGTACGCTAGCCTCTTGCGGGCTCCCGTTAAGTGACGAACGCTAACGCTACGCCCGCAATGCCGGCAAGCTTTGCGTGCGGTGTTCTAAAACTCTCTGTTTACTTCCCTTCCGAAACAGAGCCATCCTGGCGAATTACAGGCAGTATGCCACGGCACTGAGATAGTAAGGCTTTAGCAGGTCCATTGCGCAATCTCATGCCTCGACATTGTTGATTACTAGATTAGAAGAAAGCTCAAGTGGCTTGACGCCGGACATCAAGTACGCGGCTTGTTAGACCATATGGGACGGGCCGCGGTACTTCGAAAGAAGTTTCGTTGACCGACCGGGGCTAGCTCAAGGAATCCAGAGCCACACAAGTTGATGATAACCTTGGCCGTTTATCCACACAAGTCAGTCCCGGGAATACGACGCTAAAAGGCTTCGAGACATCTCGATGGTGTATTTGGCGCTGCTTGCCAGCAGTGGAGTGACATCGGGCACTCTGGCGACCCTCTTCAGCGCTTAGCAGCTTGGGAACTGCCGTCGACTCACTCACATAAGCGTGGCAAGGAGGTATTGCGCATAACGTGCAGGAGGGCTCGAGTCCTTATAGGTAGAAGACAGGAGAGAGTCCTTTCGTGGTCTGCGTAGCAGTGTTTTGGGCGTACGTCACGAAGAGAATGACACGGTTCAAGTCTTAGTAACCGGAAGTGACGTACATTGTCAGCACATCACCTGATGTTCGATTAAATATTTCTGTTAAACCATTCGTTTTATAATTGTAAGATGTGGTCGTGTGGTGAAAGACCTTGCATTCCTCTAGAATTTCTTGACGACAACCAAAATACACGTCCTTCGGACGATGCGCGGCTCACGTAGTGCGCCGTGCTGTAGAATGACGTGGTGTGAAATGAGAGGCAACATTGCTAGCCGATGCAGATGGCAATAGTGAAGTATCTGCTTAGCGTGTAATCGATGGCAACAATTATCTGTCGGTTGGCAGCAGGAGTGATGGAAAGAAGTCCATACAAATCAACACCGGCGAAGTCCAAGGGACGGAGAGGGCAAGTCAGTGGTTGTTACGGAGCAGGGAAATGGCAAGGGGGGATTCGTGTGGCGCTGCGTGCGCAACAAATGTAGCGGTGTAAGAAGCGGTACATTCTGCGTTGATAGTAGCAGAGCTGGAGGAAAGTGCAAATCTTCAACCCTTCGGCATGTGCACACTGTGAGTCAGCGTTTAAGGTAGCGCATATGTCTTAACGTAGATGGCGCGGAATAAGAGCGATTTGCGTCCATCATAGATGTAGTTGTGATGGTCGATCAACTGTCACGACGAATGAAATGGTGTGTTTGATGACTTATTTCTCTAGGGATGGTAGGTGACGTTGCTTCACGCAACAAGACCATAGGGGAAGCAACGCAGGGGTTTTTGCGCCACTGCACAGGCAGGGGCATAGCCAGAAATTTTTTTTCGGGGGGGGGGGGGGGGCACCCCTTGATTTCGGGAGGGGCACCTCCTTGAAATGGTCATTTTTCGCACTGTATGCCATGGCGAAAAAAATTTCGGGGGGGGGCACGTGCCCGGTGTGCCACCCCCTGGCTACGCCACTGTGCACAGGCATGTCGGTGACGGCTACAGCGGGAACGCGTCGTAGATGGACAAGAAGACCGCCGCTAGAATGTGTATTGATCGGCGGATGCAGGTGGGGGGGGGGGGGGGGGGGGTTACGGGGTTCAACCGTACTTTATGTATGCTTGTGCGTGCTTTGGTAGGTGCATGGCTGGCATAAACAACCAGGGTTGCTGTTGGGTGTGACACGAAAAGGCGCCAGAACTCACGCCAAAAGTAGCCAAAGCAGCCATGACATTTGATCCTATCGCCGAATTTCTCGCCAAACAGAACAGAAGCGCTATTATCAAGTCTTTACTATTGATGAATAAATAAAACTATTTTGAATAAGTAAAACCACAAGTTTAAAAAAAGAGCCATGGCGCCAACTGGAAATTTTCGTCGCCAACGGGGTCCAAAAGTAGCCACTTTGGCGCAAAGTAGCCACCAACGGCAACACTGTAAGCAACAACTAACTCGTCAAATCCGCGTTTACGCTGGGCAAGCACAGCGCCGAACACAACGCCGCTAGTGTACTTGTCAATTTCATTTTGGGTGCTCTCAGCTTTTCTTTCATAATAAACTTCTCTCTCTCTCATATGGGGCGAGCAAATCAAAATGTCGCAAGATTGGAGGCGAAGTAAGAATTCATCGGAGTTTTCTGGATGCATCGCCACATGTGACTTCGCTCAAAGGTCGCAGCCGCAGCGGAGGTCTGTGAAATGCGCTATAATTGCGGGGAAGCGGCGAATGAAACGTGTAAAATAAAATCAAAGGCATAGAGAGCTGCGAAGGTATTTCATTGCCAGTTTAGGAAACGAAGCAGCAGCACGAAGTGTCGTGGGATCCGGAAGGACGCCATCTCGGAAGAAGACGGCCCAGAATAAGGAGCTTTCGTACGCCAAAGCAACATTTCTTTAAGTTTACCTCAATGCCATTAGAGCTGATACTAGTGAAGACAGCTTCGACCTTTTGTAGATGTGTCGCAAAGCCGTCTGAAAAGATCAGAGTACCATCCAGGTAGTAGAGATTCGTCTGCCACTTGAAGCCGCGAAGGATGCTGATCATGCGTTCAAATGTTGCAAGCGCGTTGCACAGCCCGAATCGCGTCACAATAAATTCATATAAGCCATCGAATCTAACGAAGGCTGGTTAGCGGTGGTCAAGTTCAGCCATCGGGCTGCAAGCAGCCGGAGCGCAGGTCCAACGAATAGAGAGAGAGAGAGAGAGAAAAAAACTATGCTCCATGCCAGCAGTCGCGGCGTCGTCTATTAGTGGCTATAGGGATAGATGTCCTTACGTGTGATCTTGTTCAGCAAGCCATAGTCTACGCAAAAACTAGGCAATTGAGCCGTCTTTTTTTTTTTTTCTTTTTTTTTTTTTTTTACAATATCGATCGGTGAGACCCATCGGCAGTTCGAGGTCTGTATGACGCCGTGTTGAGCCGTGTCACTTGTGCGATGTTGCGACGCACTGTGGCTGGCACACGATATGCGCACTTAGGCTAAGGAGCGTGGAGATCAGTGTCGAAGAAATACATCGTCTTAGACTTAATGTTGGGCTTCAATACATGAAAGGATGTTTTGTTAAGAATATAATTCGAATGGCAATGCCTTTCTCTGTAATGTTCACGAATTAGGTAATACCTCGAAACTAGTGGCATCATAAAAATTCGTTCCAGGTTGCCTTGAGAACTCCACGACTAAACATTGGGAATTGAAATGTGGGCGATAATTCAATTAGTTAAGATCACAATTAGTAAATTTTCGTTAGATAGTGGACTAAGCCTTTCAATTTTTTGTGTAGTAATTTCAGCCTCTTCTCGTAAACCAGCTGACGAGCTAAAATTGTACAATACCGAACAGCCAACCTTTAAATGTTTTTGAAAGTGTTCGCTGAAACATCGGTATTCTTCTTATTGTTGTACACATGTACCGTACTCCCCTCTAGAATGCCCAAGCGCTTGAGTGCATTTGAGATAAATAAATAAATAAATAAATAAATAAATAAATAAATAAATAAATAAATAAATAAATAAATAAATAAAACCTAAGCACGTGTTACACTCACTAAAAACGCTAAGGCGAATAACGGAAAAGTGGGCTAGTTGGTTAGGTTTCATAGTGCAGTATATGGGGCAGCGCGAGAACGAATACAAGGACGAGAAAACACAGGACATGCGCTGTCTGTGTCTTGTCAGCGCGTGTCCTGTCTTTTCTCGTCCTTGTATGCGTGCTAGCGCTGCCCCATATACTTCGCTAAGGCGAAACCTGATTGGCTTCTTGACACACTTTTGGCGTTGTAAAAATACATTATACCGGGTGTTCAAAGTTAAGCTCTATGGTTTTATTAAAATTCAGCACTGGGAAGAACGTGAAAACCACCTTTGCAGATAACTTATACATCCAGGGGCACACGCAATGAGACAATAATTATCGCTTTCAGGTGCCCAATTAACTCATATTCAATAATTAACTTTTTAGTGATTGCAGCAAGAAAGCATGTTTGTATTGAAACGTTTGAGGCAGTCGCATTTATACACAGTTCCACTTGGAAGAATTCTTCTAGCATGTCTGTGCTCCGAGATATCCCGCTGCAAAGTTTAATTGTGGTTTACCTGATTACGCATGCAAGACAGTCAGTGGTGGCCCAAACTCCTCCCCGGTGGGCCGTGGCAGGTGCGTGCGTCGTTTAGTCTGATAACGGGTCGAAGGCACAGGCAAAGATGATAACGGTTACCCTTTTGCTACTGGCTGGCGATAGCAAGCAATGACTGTTCGTCACATCGGGGAGGAACATTGCGCTGATCCACAGCGCCCTGCATGCGTAATCAATTAAACTTTGCAGCGGGATATCTCGGAGCACAGACATGTTAGAAAAATTCTTCCAAATGGAACTGTGAATAAACGCAACCCCCCCTTCAACTTTTTTAATATAAACATGCTTGCTTGCTGCAGTCACTAAAAAGTTAATTATTTAATCTGGGTTAATTGGGCTCCTGACAGTGATAATTATATTCTCACTTTGTGTCTCCCTGGATATATATGTTATCTGTAAAGGTGGTTTTCATGTTCTTCCCAGTGCCGAATTTTAAGAAAAGCATAAAGCTGAACTTTGAACACCCGTATATATATATATATATATATATATATATATATATATATATATATATATATTCTCGTACGTGCACCCGTTTTTTTCTTACACAGACCGAACCCACTGAACTTTCCTGCTGAATATATATATATATATATATATATATATTTGAGGCTGTGTACGAATCGTCAAATGATACTTTCGCATTCACGATTCACAAGTGTCTGATCATCATCATGACTATGCAACATGACTACGCTAATTGTACGGTATATGCCACTCCCATGTTTCTCCAATCAACCCGGTCCTGTGCAGGCTGCGCCCACGTTAGCGCCGGCAGCTTCTGAATCTCACCTGCCAATTTAACTTTTTTGCCTCCCGTTCGCGCGCTTGCCTTCTGTTAGAATGCAGGCTCTTACTTTCAATTGCCACCAGTTATCTTGTCTTCTCGCTGCATTCCCTTGAGAGATAGTGGTAAATTACCATTCGCTTTTCTCTTGAGAGATAGTGGCAAACTGCCAATCATTAAGGATGACTGCCAGTTGGGCATGTTGGTAAAGGTTCATGGTGAAACAAGCGCGAAATGCACGAAGACTTAGAAAGGACACAGGACGGAGCTTGTTTCACCATGTGCCAATCATTATCTCAGAATACGTGCCAAATGCACACTACAACATACTTATACTTTTGGTTACTTCATTCTCATGGTTCGTATCTGCGGTCACTACCTTCCCTAAACAGACGTATTCCTTTACCACTTCCAGTGTTTTGATAGGCATCGCAAACCACTCTTCTCTTCGGAGACTGCTGAACATTGCTTTATTTTTCTGCATATTAATTTTCTGACCCACCGCTCTGCTTTCCCTGTCTAATTCAGTAATTATGATTTGCAATAGTTTTCCCGAGTTACTTAACATGGCAATATCACAAGCGAATCGCATGTTACTAAGCTACTCTCATTTAACTGCTATCACATGCTGTCCGCAATCCAACGCTCTGAAAACCTCCTGTTAACACGCGGTGAATAGAATTGGAGAGATGGTAGCTCCCTGCCTTAGACTCTTTATTAGAATTTTATTCCATGCTTTTTTTTTTTTTCATGGGGGGACAATGGTGGCTGTGGAGACACTGTAGATATGCCGCTGCGACGGCATAGCGGCTATGGAGGTCGGCTGGTGACCTGAAAGGTGCAGGTTTGATCCCGGCCGCGGTGGTCGCATTTCGATGGAGGCGAAATGGTAGAGGACCGCATGTACTGTGCGATGTCAAAGCACCTTAAAGAACGCCAGGTGATCAAAATTTTCGGAGTTCTCCTATACCGCGGGCCTCATCATATCCTGGTCTTGTCACATAATACCCCAGATATTACTATTATTATTCTTATTAATTTTTCGTTCATTAAAAAATCATACCACAGGGCGTTCGAATGATGATGTTTAGGTAGTGTTTTTGGAACCGGTGACCGGAAAATCTGTAGCGCTAGCACACGTGCGTCATCATGTGTGCTATTGCGCCGATTTGTGTGTACCGCGAGCCAAGACCTTCTAGAACGATTACTTTGTACTTTAATAGTCATAATAATTGTTGGGGTCCAACGTCTCAAAACGACCGTATGATGAGAGACGCCGCAGTGGAGGGCTCTCAACATTTCGACCACCGGGAGTTCTTTAATGTGCACCTAAATCTAAGCACGTGGGCCTCAAGCATTTTCGCCTCCATCGAAAATGCGCCGCCGCGGCCGTACTTTGTAGTTTGAACCACACGTTTGGTAGCACCATGTTAGTTCGCGGAGGCTGCATTTTGATGTACGCAATATGCAGGAAGCCCATGTGCTCAGATTTAGGTACACGTTAAAGAACCCCACGTGGTCTAACTATCGGGGGTCCTCCACTATGGCATCTCTCACATTCATATCGTGATCTTTGGACGCAAAACCCCAACAATTATTATAAGAAGTACAGCAGCTTTCTGTGCATCCAGCAGTAGCAGTAGAAAAAAAGCTCGGAAAACACGAGGACGAAAAAGTAAGCAGACGCTACAAGCTAAGTAACCTAGAACTAAACATTGCGAAATGCTATCATTCGACTGTCAAGTCATTAGATGTGCGCCAACTGCTTCATGATCTGCCATCGGCCGAGCCTTTCAACATGGTAAAAAATTTGCGCAGCTTGCGCTGAGTCGCGTAAGGCTGGGGCAGAGCAGAGCTGGTCGGCACTTGCCTTGGCAATTGACTAGGCACACGTTCATTCACACGTCCATGCACGAAGTGTTCACGCGATCACATTGCGATTCACGAGTATCGGATAGGCATCGATCGGGTTTCATTGGGAATCGCTTGTCAATCACAGCACCAAGTACCTTACTTACCTTTATTAGGTAAATTGGCCTAACTTGCAAACTTGAAGCTTGGTCTCGATTAGCTTCCATCCCATGTCAAGGTAAGCTTAATTAGCTAATTAGTCGAGCTACCACTAGTTATATTCACTCTTAATTAGTATTAGGCTAAGCTTGGCGCATCTTACAAAATTCGGCATTACAGCTCGGCTAAATTAGGGCTTTTTGAGGTGTGATTTCATTAGCTTAGTTATGCGCAGTTAATTAGGTTTTACCATGCTCAACATGGCTTAATAAGGCTTGTCTATGGTTACACTGGTTTAACTAGGCACAGTTGTTCTTAATTTTTCTTGACGTGGCCGCGCCGGCAAGATCATGGTTTCCTCTCTACATCGCGAACCGGACAAACGGCGGGCATAACATACTTGCTGTAAAAAAAATGCGAACGGAATAAAATAATACGTTTGGCTGCCCTTCCGAATTCCCGGTGAAGTCGGGCACCGTTTTCTTTTTTCTGATGCGAGAAACGAGTCGTTGCCATAGGATCGAGGAATGACTAGCCATTTTAACATCGCAGCTCGCCGGTCTTATCTTTGTCGCCGTTAGCAACGAACGCGGCAGGCCACGCCAAGTCGTGAAGCTGTGTGTTCTGAACTTTTTGTTTCTTTCCTTTTCTTTCTTGCCTTGACGCAACTCTTGACTTCGCGCGAGATTCAAAAGATAAAAGTCATGCGGCACGTGGTGGAAGACACGCGAACTAAACGCCGATGTCCGTGAAAGCTGGATCTGTTGGTCTGCGTTTCCGATCTGGGCTGGGTGGTATTCGTGCTCCGCTCGCGGCGCGTTAACAAAGCAGTGAAACTTGATCACTTTGTCATCGTACACGCGTGGAAGTCTTTGGCAGAGTGTTGCCCGGCGGCAGATGCTGATTTGTCGCTTCATAAATCTCCGAAGCCATGCCACGCTTGCCTTGAAATCCATAGGTGAAATGTTCATGTGGCGTGCGATTGCAAGGGCCTTGACGCGCAGCATCTCGGTTGACAACGCGTAACCGTCCTTGCTGATGCCCGTGACGTATTTTATCAGCTTCCTTCTCGAGTGCTGGAAATTTGCAAGGCTTGCCGCGGAATATTCTCCTAGTCTTGTTTGTTGCGGCTAGCTCTTCCTTTTGGCCGCACCACCGACGCACGCACTTGTCGACTTGGAAATTCCGGCCGGCTGCACGTTTTCCATTCTGTTCGGCGCATGCGACAACTGGAAGTTTGAACGCAGCATGGCACGCGGTTAACCTTTTTTCGTGTCCATCTTGGCGAGCGGTTGTGCTATAGTCAGTCGTCAAGATGAACGGCAGCACAAAGCATGAATGGCGCCGGCGACAAAAGCGACAGGATGTCCCAGATAGTGCCACGCGCCCGAAGTTCAAGGGCTAGATATAGTCCGGCGCGCCCAGCGCACCAAGTCGCGCGGGGCGACGTTCGCTACGCGACGCCGGCTACGCCAGCCAGCTCCGCGATCTTGCACTCTAGAGTCTGGCGAGCGCGCCGCCACACTTTGCGCGAAGCCAGCGCCATCTGCTTGGAAAGTCACTCACTTTGACAGCTGCGGCGGTCAGCTGATTCTGAGGCGCATGCGCACTTTCCGCCTGGAGTCCTCCCGCGGCCCCGCTCTTTTTGCTTTTCGGGCGCTCTTTTTCGCGCGCTCTTTTCCGTGTTCAGCTCAGTGCACTGTTGCCGTGTTCTTCGAAAACGGTTCCTTGCTGGCATGGCGTTAACTCGTTTTCAGAGCCAGAAGATAGCACTAGTCTTACTAGTGCATCGCTTGCGCCGGAAACGAAAACGGACGATGTTCATCCGAGAACTTTTCGACAATCGCCCTAATCTCGGCGACCACCACCAGCTAGTACAGGAGCTGCGCCAAGTGGACCCAGAGTACCACATTAAGTACTTCAGGTAAGGGAGAGTGCTCGGCCACAATTTTGTTGAGAATAAAACTGTTGTCAGGGGAAAGGGCATGCGAAATAACTGAATAATTAAAAAATATACCAGAAACTTTTCTAACGTGTCGTTGTACGTTGTACTGTAATAATATACAATCGGAAATTGAAATTTCGATGCCAATGTGTCTCGTTCTGTCGAAGTCCCGGTCACATGAATTCCCCTGTTTATTTTTTTTGTAGGCTTTCGACCTAAATCCGGTAAAAAAAGTAGCAATGCCAGAATAGCAAAAATCTATTAGGTGTTTGTGAATTCTCGCTTGAAAGACGGCTTAGTGGCATATTTCTCGTTGAGATAGTGGCCGAATTGCGATGAATGTAGAATAATAAAAAGACAAAAAAAATATATGCACGCGCGCTTGCGCTGCAGTGAGCAGTAAAGAACCTCAGTTGGTCGAAATTAAGGTGGAGTTTGACTACGGCGTCCTTCAGATTCCGCAGTAAAGGTTCTTGAAGATACATCCCATCAAGTGTCTAAGACGTAAAATGCTCGTTGTTTTTGCAGAATGAACAAGGCGAAGTTTGATGAGCTGTTGAACCTCGTTTATGACCGGATAATACATGCACCCAACCACAGGCCAGCGATACGCCCCGCGGAAAGGCTGGCCGTTACGCTAAGGTGAGTTAATTACGCGGTGCTACGTTTTATTACACGTTTATCAATTGCAATACCCTGTTTTTTGAAAGGGGAATTGTAAGCGAAAATTCGGGACCATTTGCATCACGTATCATGAGATTTAACTTTACTATTGATTTTGCAGGTTCCTGGCAACAGGTGGCTCATCACAAGACACTGCGATGAGCTACTGCATGCACTCGAAAACGGTGGTTGACATATTGAAGGAAACACTCCCGGCGATATGGGACTGCTTATCGCCACTCGTACTGAAGCACCCAACAGCTGCCGAATGGGAGAAAATCCGACAAGGATTTAGCTCAAAATGGAATTTTCCCAATGTAGTTGCTAGCATTGACGACAAGCATTTTGCTATCCAGTGCCCGAAAAACAGCGGGTCAGATTATTTCAACTACAAAGGATTCTACTCCGTTGTTATGCTAGCCGTGGCCGATGCTGATTACTGGTTTGTCCTCGTTGATATTGGCGCACAAGGGAGGATTTCCGATGGCGCTTTCTTAAATGAAAGCTCTATCAAAAAAGCTTTCGAGCCAAAGACCCTGGAGCTCTCTTCAGCAGTGAATGTTTGGCCAGTTTTTATGTTAGGTGATGCAGCGTTTCCGTTGCGAACATATTTAATGCGTCCGTTCCCAGGAAGACAGTTGGACGACAGGAAGAGGATATTCAATTATCGCCTCTCAAGGGCGAGACGATGCGTGGAAAACGCCTTTGGAATCCTTGCGTCGCGATGGAGAGCCTTTCTAGGCACTGTCACCGGGACGCCAGAGCTTCTCACCGACATGGTGAAGGCAGCAGTGTGCCTGCACAACTTCTTGATGGCAGACAGGGCATACTGCCCTGATGGCTACGCTGATGTAGTGTGTGGAGATCAAATACAGGGTGGGTCATGGAGGAGTGTGGTCACACCTGTTGGGGCAGCTACAGTGCCTGCCTGTAATCGTTCATCTCCTGCAGCCATGGGTATCAGAGATGATATTTCTAATTACTTTTTATCAGCCGCAGGCTCGGTGCCGTGACAGGTAAAAGTAATGAAGCTAAGTGAGTGAAGGATATTTCAAGTTCTTGATTATCGTTTTTTACGTTAAGCGTACGTTGTGAATTTAAATTTTTTTTCCGAAAGCAGCGGTTCAAGCCGCTTTAACGCTTACTTTTTTTTTGTATAATGCCGAACTGTCATGAAGTAACAGTTAAAATAATGGCATGCGAACTTCACGAGTTGTATTGCTCCTGTTCACTTAATACATTTTTTGTGTTTTATTCTTTAGCACTACGAAAGTGGATACGATATTTAGAAGTATGCCCTTTTCTTTCACTTCACAGTGTACGTTGCTGCTGTGTAGATATGCATAAACAATGTAACGATGCATTTTTGTGTAACTCAAGCTGCTTGGTCTAGTCACACCAATATGTGAAGTGTGTTTCAAATAAATAAACTTCGAAGTATTTAAGCTTCATGTTTATTGCAGTTTTTAATGTAACAGTAGCGGAATGAAATACTCATGACGAACATCAGCGCATGACGAGCATCAGTTTCCCTACATAGCATTAGTGGAAAAATAGCAGCAAGTTTGAAACCGGTCACCTTAAATGAAGCAATAAGGTAAAATAAAATAGAAACTGTGAGCATGACTTGATCGCAAGTGGGCTCGTGGTGCAGAATGGTTGTTAACAGAAAAGCCTAAATATGCTGACTAGAATAGCTTCCTCCCTTTAAGGCACAGCGAGCACTATATTGCACTCTTTCAATTACTACACGAGATACAGCCGTATGTAGCAAACGTACAGGCTAGCTGCACACACAGGTACGTAAAAGTAATCTAAATCCCATTCGTGCAGTACACTCTATGAAGGAAGCGTATAAAAACATGGGTAACACAGCATTCTCACTTCAAGTCACAAGGAGCAATTTATTGCACTCTGAAGTACACGATGAGGCTGCACCCTAATATTACAAAAAAAAAACGGGATAATTGCACCCACGAGTAAGCTAAATAGAAGGTAAAATAGAAACTGTGAACATGAAGTTAATCTCAATTGGCCTCGTGCTGTCAAATGTTTCTAAACACAAATGACTGAATATACTGACTAGAAAAGCTTGTTCACTTCAAGGCACTGTGAGCGCTATATTGCACTCTTTCAAATACTAGGTGAGATGTAGCACTCCAAAGTAAAAGTACAGGCTAGCTGCACACAGAGGTATGTAAAAATAGTCTAAATCACATATGTTCAGTACACACTACACGAAGAAAGTATGTAAAAAGCACAAGTAGAAGACCATTCTCACTTGAAGCCACACAGAGCAATTAAGGCGAAAGCCTGCCTCATC
This sequence comes from Rhipicephalus appendiculatus, assembly GCA_030522465.1. Classification (NCBI taxonomy): domain Eukaryota; kingdom Metazoa; phylum Arthropoda; class Arachnida; order Ixodida; family Ixodidae; genus Rhipicephalus; species Rhipicephalus appendiculatus. Next base: position 13,402 of record JALIZH010022511.1, read on the forward strand.
AAACGCAAAAATTGACCGTCGGCGGCGTCAACAAGAGTGATGCAAAATATGATCACGTGATGACACACCATATGACGTCGCAGATGGCCACATTTTGCGACGTCATTGTGACGTAATCATGATGTCACATTACGAGACGTCACGTGATGACGTCATCACGTGATGACGTCATTGCCTCCGTGATCGGCGGGCGGGTCACGGAGGCAGTACGAAACCAGGTGAAGTGCCGTAGAAACGGTGCAGGAGTCCCCGTTTCTTTTTTTGACTATAAACAATAAGTGAAGTTTCATTTATTTAAGGCAGAACTAAAATGAAATGAGATCGTAATCACAATGCTGCGTAAAAAAACACGTATGGAATATAGATGAAAGGCAATTAGATAAAAAGTGAGATCAATCTATCACGATAATTCAGAAAAAGATACACTAGAAGGGTAATGGTCACGGTAAATGAAAATACACTTCTCATTCATTTTCGAATTTCACACAAGTTTGAATTCAACTCTCACAGAACAACAGCGCTCTTGCGCTTCTTTATAAAAAGCTGTAGGAGATGTAAAAGTTATGCCCGTACAGGCTCAATGCACAAATACCAAAAAGAACTGTGCAGTGCTGTCCCATTTTCTAATAGTCTAGGAAAAAAGTAATGAAGACAAAACACTGAAGTCCTAAACGTCGAACTCTGCAATTACTTCCACTAAGCGCGCTTTGCACTTAGCTGCTGCAGGTGTGGCCAACCTGTCTAGTGTCAAACCAACAGATATACCAAAGGACTCATTTTCTGTAGTTGTTTTTTGGAGGTGGTTCAGAAGTTGTTCATCAAAATTATCGTTCTTTTTACGTTTCTTCTGTGTGCTTGAAGGTTCATCAACCTGTAGCGCAGCCTGGCCATTGCAGCGCTGGTCTGGTTGACATGTTCCTACATCCTCAACGTCGTCCGCAGGCGACAACGGTGACACACTGCGAGTGCCGCACATGCTGTTCACCAGTTCCTCTACTGAGGTGTGCTGGCTTGAACCTTCGTCTTGCGAAGCACACACGTTAGACACGGTTCTGAAAACAAAACAAAAAAAAAAAAAACATTCGGGCCGCATGTCAAAAAATAAAAAAGAGTTGAGTGACCACGCGCGCATGAGCCTTGAAAACGACGTGAACTCGGGGGCATTCGTTGGGAAATCAGGAAAGAACGTAACAAAGCGCAAAAACCGGCAAATTATTACACCCCGGCTTCCCGAGGCGTGGCAGCAAGGGTGGCAGTGTTGGCCAGTGTCCACTGGGCTGATTGAGGGGGGGGGGGGGGGGGGTCATGGTGGCAACAGCACTAAAGTACACTGCAAGAACCTGCAATATGACAGCCTCTTGACTCAAGGGAAAACTGAGTGTTGCTATAGGCAGTTGCCACGGCTGTTCTGTGATTATTCTATCACCTCGAACAAGCAGCCCACAACTATATTATAATATTACAATTCGCAAGCACTCTTGCTTCCACTGAAGCAGAATAATACGAATTAGCGATATATCGGCGCGTAAGCAGCACAGAAAACGCTTGCTATTTCTGGAAGTTATATATCAACCCAATTCCCCTAAATAACGATTTCATTGGTACAGATACGTTATGCTTATAGCGGATCATTAAAACGTACCACAGCACACACGGCCTCAACATTAAACTATAGAACACCCCAACAATCATTAAAATCACTCGTAAAATATTAACTAAAGGAAAGAAAACTCACGGTCGCATGCGTCCACAGTCTTTATAAAATTCCATCGCTGAAAGCAATTCCCATGTGCGCTTCGCGACATAGCCGGACCCGCTCCCTTTCGACTGCTCGATCAGCTTTCTTTCCCTGTTGAAGCGGTCTCGAAGTTTCTTCCACAGTTTCAGGCATTGGTCAACTGAGATTTAGAATAAAAAAAAAAGCAACGCAACATAGTCTGACCAGTTCTACTGCGACAATTATCCACAGCGACTAATATCGAGTGCGAAATGCAGCTTACCAGTGGCGAGACCGCACTGCTTTCGTATGGCTTCCCAGGCGTTCGCTTTCCTTTCCGCGTCGCGGTAGTCCAAGCGTTTGACGTCGTAAACGCACGAATGATTCCTGATCCCTTCGAGCAGGCGCTCAACCGTCGCATCTTCGGCTGAGCTGCGACCGCCCACGGATGTCGAAAACCGCGCAACCGAAGTTTCTGATCGCACGTCGCACTCCGCCATTTTTCACTTCCGCCCGCCGGAGCCGCAGCGCGCAATCCATTGTGGTCTAGCGTCGGCCGCGTGGAGCGCGTGAAATAGGAACATGCTCTAGCTCCGCGCCGGCCACGCGGAGCACGCCGATTGTCGCCGAGCACGCCGGCTGCGCCGTGACGCCAGACTATAAGTTCTCCACATTTCGCCGGCGTAGCTTAACTGCGTCGCGCGTGCACGCTACGCTGGACTATATCTAGCCCTTCACAGATAGCGCCGCGTGACGAAGCCGCAGGACAGCTATCGTCATCTGATGGCTCCCGCTAAATGCGCCGTACGCGAGACGCGACGACGCTGCCGTTAGCTGGCGAGATCCTGTTCTTTTTTCAATATTTGGACTGCCAAGTTTGGGGGGGGAGCGCCCCTTACACGTGTGCGGCCCTTGGTGGAGCGTATACGGTAATAGGCTTTTGGATACGTAGTTGGACTGAGGGAAAACTGCTGCATGGAGCTTCATTTTGCAGAGTAGTCTAATGGGGGGAGCGCGAAATTACTGATCGACATTACTGATCGGATACAGATCAGTAATGACGAACTTTTTTATTATTTCTGGGGGGTAGGTACGGACTGTGTTTCGGGTATATTAACCTGCTCGGATTTTGTCATCGCGCGAGAAACGGTTGCGACAGCGTTACGTATTCGGCGGCTGGACGAACGCCGGCCCAAGGAACAGAAGACTCACGCAGTGCCAGGAAGACAAATCCCCCCGTTTAATCATTGTACGACGCGTTTTTGAGCGCTTAGCAGCCAATCGGAGGGTGAAAGGAAAGAAAAAAAAGATAACACAGCGTGCGGGGCAATCATATCTGATGGCCCCAACGTAGAATGCGGCAAGCACCTCGTACGTTACAGCTGGGCCAAAGCTGTAACGGAAGGCGTTCAAGAGAATCACGCTTCGTGAACGACTGCAGCTGGGAACAGGTAGCCAGCATGGGGGCAAGTTCGTCCAAGCACAGCACTGGAAAGTTCCTTACGGACACATCACATTGTTCTTGTGCTTCACATGGGCGAATACGCCGGGGTGCATGGTGAGCGCACCGTTGAGGTAGAAAGAACTAAGATGGCACTATGCGTTTTCACGCAGAAGCAAGCCCGCGAAGATTGGCTGGCACGGCCTGGAGAAAGCGACGTTCAGAACAGGCATCACTCGCCGAGTGTCGTTTGGATGCCGAGCATGGGAGTTGGCAGGAAACACGCGGATCAGGATTCATGTCGGCAGCCGTCACGACAGGTCTGAAATGGCTTAGTGAACGAGCGGCAGGAACGCAGTGACGACGTCAGAAGCAGTCTAGCGCCCACGTTTAGGAAAGCCCGACAGTTGAATTCTTAAAAGTCTCTTTGAAGTGATGTAGGAGCTGTCGTCCCTTCAAGGTGCCGGCTGATGAAATTTCCCGCCTTTGACTCCCTTGGCGGCAGCAGTCAGCTGCTGCACTACCAGCGAGGCGAGAGGGAGAACCAATTGAAGGTTAACTGACAATTCACTGCGAGCAAATTACGTGAAAACCGAACACGAGAATGGAAAAAAGAAAAAGAAAATCCTTGCGCCGAGTTGCGTGTTTACAAACAAAAGAAGCAAAGAACACTAGCAGGTGCGGCTAAGGCAGTCAGCATTGGCATGTTGTCTGCCTTTCTTGTGCTGCACTGAGAAATCAAATTGCTGAAGTGCTAGACTCCACCGCATCAAGCCGCCATTCTTGCTTCACATTTGATTTAGCCACGCTGAAGGAGAGCGATCAGTTTCAAACACAAAGGAAGAGCCTTTCAGATCACACAGATGCTTTTCGAGAGCCCACATCAAGCAAGCGCATTCTTTTTCTGTTGTGCTGCAGGCCTGCTCGCGTGGTGTTAGCTTTGGACTCGCGTATATAGCACGATGCTTCTCGCCTTTTTCGTTCACTTGGCTTAGAACAACGCCATTCCGCGGTCACTGCCGTCACACTGAACCACGGTGTAAGAATATTCAGGTGTTGACACTGTGCGCGCCTGAGCGGACACAAAATGTCTGCCGAGGTGCTATTCTGGACATCGTCAAATTCCGCTGTTGTCAAATTCCCCCCATGTTGCCAGGTTTGATTGGTCACGCGAAGTCATTTATCTTGTAGTGCTGCAATAGCGTGACGACACAGGAATTCGCGATGACGTAACGTGATAAAAATAGCCAATTTTTTACAAAGTAGTGTTTCGCCGTGGTCTACCATGGATAAAAGGTTTCGAGTGAATAACGAAACCGAAATATGGTACTAAGGTGTGCTACGCTCAAGTTGCGGCTTTGTCTAAAGTACTGCTGGCTTGACGAACAGGCGCCATGTCTGTAACCGTGATAGGATGTTGCTCATTACGTCACAGGACCTCACTCTTTGTAGCATCAATATGACGTCGCGTGACGTTGCATCCCGCCAAATTTTGCTGCTTATAATGGAAGAAAGATGAAGTACCCAAAATTGGCCGCCATTTTGTTGTAAATTGTCGCCTCCCTTACGTATGAGTACATGTTATTCCTGTATATTACCTTGCTAGCATGTTGCGGTTAATAATATCACAAAGTAGTGTATGTAAATTTTGATTGTAAAAATGAAAGCTTGTTCCTTAATTTGACTTGTTCGAAGTTGTGGTTCTCACAGCAAGAGAACGCTAGAAGAAAAAAATGGCGCTGCCATTCATCGTGCAGTGGTTGCAGCTGGAAGCAGAAAAAGAATTCCGCGACCACCGCGACGCAGAATTGGGTATGTACCGGTGGCGGTACATGCCCGAGGGCATGTACCGCCTCCGGTACCGCTTGTCGAACGACATGGCGCGATCGCTCTGCGAAGAGCTTCGCCAGGACCTGGAGATGCGGCGTACTGGCACGCGAACCGCCTTGACCGTCGAACAGCAACTGCTTTGCGCCCTTCGTTTCTTCGCCGCGGGTAGCTACCAGGGCGGGATCGCATGCGACGAGGACTTGGCGACGAGCCAGTCAAGTGTGAGTCCCACGATTCACGCTGTCGTCGAAGCGATTGTCGAGCCTAACTTGTCGTGCCTAACGAGTCGCTCCCAAGGGCTGATCGCTTTCCGGATGACACGGGTCCCCTTCGGCACAACTTCAAGCCCGTTTCTTCTTGCGGTAACTATTCGGCATCATTTAGACAAGATGTCCACTGAGTACCCTGCTACCGTCGCAAAGCTGCAAGATTGCATCTATGTTGACGATATAATCACTGGAGCCGACAACGTCGATGAAGCTATCAAGCTCTGCGCAGAAACAACGAAAATATTTGCTGCCGCTGCCACGAAACTTCATAAATGGGCATCAAACGAACAAGCTGTTCTCAAGCACGTGCAGTTGAAGCAAGGTTGTGAAGAGCTTCCCGTCAGCGAACCACTACGAGTTTTCAAGGTTCTTGGGTTGGTTTGGCATCCCGATACTGACAACCTATCATTTTCCCCTGGACCTGTCCTCGACTTTGTGAAATCCAGAATTGACACCAAACGCTTTATACTGCAAGCAACCGCAAGACTCTACGACCCAGTGGGATTTCCAACCCCGTTCACTATCAGAGCAAAGATTTGCTTTCAGCGCATCTGGAAGCTCAACGTCGAGTGGGACACTGTTCTTCCGCCTTCACTCCTGAATGAATGGAAAAGGTGGTGTGATGAGCTCCCTATTCTCTACGGAATCGAGCTACCTCGCTTCTACCTGCACGATTTGGCACCACAGGTCAAGAACAGCACGCTTCACGTGTTTGCTGATGCAAGCCCATCCGCTTACGGCGCAGTCGCCTACCTGTGCACCTTCGATAATCAAGAAGGATATTATACCACAATCATCTTTTGCAAGGCTCGCATAGCCCCAATCAAAGAATTAACCCTGGTCAGATTACAGCTTCTTGCTTGCTTAATCGCATCAAGACTGTACGAGCACGTCAATCGGTCCATCCCTAACTCATTCAACGGCGTTTATCTGTGGACTGACTCTATGATAGCGCTTCACTGGATAAGAGGCGACAGCCGTCGTTGGAAGCAATATGTACAACATCGAGTGGAGGAGATTCAAGCTGCTACAAACAAAGTGGTGGAACCATTGCCCAGGGAAGGAAAACCCTGCAGATATGATCACCAGAGGATCAAATGCTGAGCAGCTCGCATCTTCAGAATTGTCGTGGCATGGGCCTTCGTGGTTAATTAAAGGCACCCGAATACTGGCCGCACCAAGTTGGAATAATTTCGGACCTATCGACCAAAGAGGACAGACAACCACGCCACATAGAAGAGCAGGAAGCACTGACTACACTGACTATGACATCCCAGTTAGCGCGACCGATTATTCCTGTCGCTAATTACAGTTCCATCAATCGTTTACACCGGACAACTGCCTGGGTCTTGCGATTCGTCCAGCAAACTAAAGCATGACAGCAGTGCAAAAGGATTTCTCACATCCCACGAAATAGCTCGCCCTGAGATGTACTGGATGCGCCAAGTCCAAGCACCGCTACCTGCTGTGAAAAACTCACTCTTGTTGTTAATCTTTAGCTCGGCATCACAAGTGCTTAGAAGTACACTAGCAAGATGGTTTGAATGTTCGTCCTCGTTGCGGGGACGAAGGCAGAATATTTCTTGTATTCTTCAGAAAGCGGAACTTGCCCAGAGCCTTTACATAAGTTAATGCGCGAAAACACCCTGCAGCCACCAGTTTCATCTATGATAGAGTCTATACGTGGCATAGGAAACGGAAATAGCTCTGTCTGTTTATTAATTTGTCTGTAGTCTGTGCAGAGTCGGAGACTTCCATCTTCCTTCGGTGCAATGATGATGGACGACGCGAATATAGATGTGGATGGACGAATGATATGCGCATCCAACATCTTTTGGACCTCGTTCTGAAGCCACATTCTCTTCTCCCTTGACATATTATAGGGCTTTTTGTCTCACCACCGGCCGTATCATGTAGCTTGAATGGTACCTCGAACTTTGTAGTTGCCGTAGGATATCCTTTCAAGCATAGCAATTTCGGGCAAAGCGTCTTAACATCTTCAGCCTGACGATGGTCTTCCGTAGAGTCCTCGAAGGTGAAGTTGAAGCGTTGAGGCTGTGGCGCCTTTCTTCTGTGGCTAACTTCTCCAGTCCAGTAGATGTTAAGGTGAAGGGCACTGATGGCCGGACGTGACAGGAGTAATTCATAGGGCATGCCGTCGAGTACCAGTGCTTGCGCAGTGACAATGTTGCCGAGACACGATATGGTAACACAAGTCCCATTTATCGTGAACATCTCGCCTTCCATCGTATCCGTGTACTTCTACGGGCCGCCCCTGTTTTACTCTCTCGCTCTCAACAATACTGGCATTTATGACTGTGACGCTGGCTCCGCTGTCTGCTAACGCGCTCCTTTGCTTTCCATAAACAAAAACAGATATGTACAATAGACTTGTATGAGACATATAAACAGCTTCTCTTGATGTCATCGGGCGGAAGCCGAGACCCTTTTTATTTAGTTTTTTGTCACGTCATCTTGGTCTTCATAAATGGCCTGAGTCTGGCTGGTCGGTCAAAACAGAGACACGCGTTGCGGTAGACTTCCAGCTTCCAAGCGGGCGTCTTTCATCAGATCGTGTGGTACCTGTACACCTTGCAGCAGGTGTCATGGGTTGACGCTGGGTTCCTAGGTCCTGGAGGTAGATGGTTTCGCACTCCCTGCAGAAGTTCTTCAACCGTCTTGGGTCCTCTCACTTGTATTTGCTTCTGGAGGTCCGGACTCAAACCATGGATGATAAGTGTAACCACAGACGTCTCAGGCAAAGATGAGTCAGCCAGCTGGAGCAACCGTCTCTTCTCATAAAAATAGCTGAGTGCAGATCCAGACGTGTACTTGAATGCAATCGCCTTGTCCCTATAGCAACACCTTGTCATCGCCAAAAGAGCCCAGAAAACTGTCTTTCCACTCTGTCCACGGCCTGTTCCTGTGAGCGTTGACACGCAACTCGTACCAACTTTTCGCTATTCCCGATAAGAATAATCGCATGTTTTTCACTTTATCCTCGTCACTGTGCCAGTAATTTTCATTGCATGCATATTCATAGAATGATAGCCAGGACTCGGGACTGCTAGACTGTCCGTCAAACATCTCGGGCTTCACGTGTTCTAGACTCGATCTGCTTATTCGTTCGGTCACGTTTGCAAGCAACCGCATTAAATCATTTTGTTGTATTTCAAGAAACTTAGTGATCAGCTCGACGGAACTGTCAGACGAAGCAACGGTTGCAGGTAGCGGTGCTGTGACGGCAACATGGCATTCACCCATGTGCACGCAGGCTCTCCAGTGGAAGAATGCACAAGGATAAAGTGTTTAGTTCAGGCCTCGACACGATAGTAGAGAAGCTACCGGGAACCTTCCACATTCCTGGCGACTCCGCATATGCCCTCTCAGTTGGGTTGATGCGGCCTTATAGAAACAATGGCAATCTAAGCGCACAAGAAATGAAATTCAATGAAAGACTAAGCGCAGCAAGGTCAGACTCCGCATATGCCCTCTCAGTTGGGTTGATGCGGCCTTATAGAAACAATGGCAATCTAAGCGCACAAGAAATGAAATTCAATGAAAGACTAAGCGCAGCAAGGTCAGTTATTGAGCAAGCATTCGCCCATGTGAAAGGTAAATTAAGGCGTATAAAATACCTTGACATGAATGCCACTGCACTCATGAGTAATTCTGTGCTGGCGTCGTGTGTTCTGCTTAACATCATTCTTATGTCGAAGGATTCCTTTGATTTTGAAAGCACCGAGGAGGATGGTGACGATGATGATGCAGCTTTCAATGAGGACTCCGCAGTAGATTCGGACAGCAGTGCTGCACTTAAGCGCCGAGTAATAATGTTGTCTTTGTAGAAAATGGGCACCAAAACAAACTGGCAGCATCAGCATTCACACATTTGTATAAACGACTCCTTATTGCATTTCACATTCGGCCTTTGCACTTGTGTTATGTGAATGTCAGTTGTTGTTAATAAACCATTTATTAAATGAACTGAGTATTTCCACCTATGTTGCAAAGTAAACTATGAACACAAACAGCACTGCTTAGTGTATGGAACTAGTGCTTGCACTTCAAGTAGCATTGCTCTTTCGAGCCTCCATTGAGATGAGCAGCACATATATGGGGAATTCACACTAACAGGTGATTTGCCTGTAAGCAATTATTCAAAAACAATATCAGCATACGACACTAACATAGAAAACTTTGTATTGAAACAATGAACAAACGATGCTTTGTGAGGAAACATGACCTCCTTTTAATGTCGGAACCACACAACTATGTATATCAGTACATACTATACATACTATAACTACATATTATACTAGTATATATACATACTATACTACAGAACATACTATAACAAATACAAACAGACGTACAAGTACGCATTTTGAGCACAGAAGTATTCAAAGCAAAGTAAACAGTGAGTTAATCTTGAAACCGCAAAAAAATAAAAAAAACACAGACTGACCTATAAACTGAACGTAAAACAGAGCACACTGTCATCGCCACATGCAGACCCGTGAGCAAACGTATACGCATCATGGGAACGCATGGCGAAATCGCCGCCTGTGCCGTTTAGTGGTGAGACGCCTGCTGTCGAGAACATTGCTTCGACAGAATTCGTCAATTCTTTCGACAGCAGACGACTCGCCCCCAGATGACGCTGACGGCAAAAATATACGAACAGAAATAGTCCGTATACTTTTGCTCATGGGTGTGCATTCCGAGTGTTCGTTTCTCAGCCAGGCCCCTAGGTCGCTGGCAGCAACAAGCAACAAAGGCTGGTACAAAATAAAAGTGCTCCTGTCTTTTGCTAAGCCCAGAAAATAACGAATCACTGAAATGACTGGCACTGTCTGCAATGCGCTTTAGCATTTTCAGCTTAAGTCGTTGCATCTTAAGTTGTTACCTATATCGATGGCGCTCCTTCGCCTGCCATTCCTCCATGTTGTTCAAAATGTCCTTCAATAAAGTTGCCGGTGTTTTGCGTCGTTTAAGCATTTGCTGCCACTTGTGCTGCATTATATCTAGGAACGCTCATCAGATACATCATCGCTGCTCTCACCAGTAGCTGTGCGAGTTGCCTGGGTCTGTCCAGACAGCTGTGCAAGCGACAAGGCTGATGTCAGCGGCTCCGTAGGAATGCTTCGTGCAGTTGGTGCGTGGTAAACTATACTAGAAGACAACAAACTACTGAAACGGCGCCACAAGGGAAGACGAATGCACACGCGAAGAGAGGACACGAAACAAGCGCCGACTCTCAACTGAAATTTTTATTCACATGCGCAGAACATAAATATATACCCACGCGTGGCTTCACACAGATAACAAAGCCGTACATAAACGTGTGAAAACCGGTGTGAACAAACAATAAAAATACGAAAAAAAAATCTCTACCCATTCAAGTATAAGGTTTCTGTGTTCTGCAAGGCTACAGACGGGAAGCTGATGCATGACTCTTTTTCCTTTTGTATGTACCAAGCCTCGATAATCTCAGAGTTGTCTGGTTATGATGCTGTGACACTATGCTGGTTTCATTGAACTGCGATTCACATCCACACTGCTGACAATGCGCAGCCATATGCGATAGGCCATCGCTACGTACACCCGAATCATGTTCTGTTATCCTAACATTAACGCATCTTCCTGTCTGGCCTATGTATGCGGCGCCGCATCACAAGAGGGATTCGGTAAACAAAACCCGTGGCACACTCAATCGCTTGAGATCGGTGCTTCACACCACAGCCTATACTATTCTTTGCCTTTTTTCATATCTGCTTTTTTGTTTACACGACGGCAAATTCCTCCTAATTTGTTGGGCACAAAAAAAAAAAAAACCACATCCACGTCGTATCTGATAGGTGACGAGGACGGGGTAGTAAACAAAATTTCTCACTGCAAAATTGTCAGCTGAATTGAAAGAATAGGTTCTGAAGTCGATAGACGGAAACTTCTCACGCAGAAACAAATGGAAAGTAACAAATATATAGTGGATTTTTCAGAAAGTGCTGTGTGTAGCAGCTGCACCCTGAACTAAAGGAGGTGACGTTTGGCGACGCTTAGTTCACTGGAGACATACATGCCAACAACGCCAGCCGTCGCTCGAGTCTCTGAACCCCCTGAAACCACTACAGTTCCTAGAACCAATAGCATTGCCACTGACAGCGAACAATTCTCCCGGGCGGGGTAAAGCCCCTATGTGGTGGGGCACGTGTTATTGTCTTTGTGGAAGGGGCCGAGTGCGATGTAAAGGAGAGGTGTATCAACGAATGTAGCAGCACAGCTAAACACGCATTCTGCATCTGCTGCGGTGACTTCATCAAAATCCCCTAGATTTTCTTTTGTATTCCTTGTTAGGTAGCGACAATTCCAGCGCCACCGCCGAATCTCATAGGGTAATGGTCATTTTCGGCAGCCATGTTCCTCCTAGCTCTTTTCGAAAGCCTTGTAAAACAGCGGGGGACGCTTCCCTCGCTCACTAACGACGGGTCATTAGCGGGAGGAGAAATGCACGTCACCTTCGCATATTGTCCGCTGAAAGGTTCGTGGCTAATGTATTTAAACGTACGTGGATTTGTAAGTCTTCTAAGTTTGGAAGAACATGGCGGCGTGGGAGAGTGTCGGAAGAGGAGGCATTTGTCGCTCAAGCAACATGTTGCCGCCTGGTCATCCCCGCACTGCGTAGATTCCAGGGCGTTCGCTGGCATCCAAAAAGAGAGAAGAGTTGGACCACGGCCGCTGGATATTTTTATCCAGCGGCCGTGGTTGGACGCTTGCGACAAATGCCTGGAACACAACTCGTACTTCATGGATTCCAATTTTTTTTGCGTCCATTTATTCTTGGGGAAATATGCGCTTTTATGAGGCTGTTCGATCACCACATGGAAAAGTGTTGCTGGGACCCTTTAAGATCGTCTCAGCGAGCGAGTTCTTGAAAGTACCAAATACTTCTAGCTACTATTTTGACGATAATACATATTTGGAAGATTTATTGTGCAGAGAAATGCAGCAAGAAGGCAGCGACGACTGCATAGACGGAAATGTGGACTTCTAGCCAGTTTGTTCAATCGAGGGAGACATCCTCGCACACCTCGCCGGTTTCTTGTGTGGACCACTAAAATGTTGCTACCTGAACGACTAAAGTAGCAGCACGTACTTATTGCGTTGAAAGAGCACGTCAAAAGTTTCAATATCGTAATACACCAAAGGCGGAAGAATATTGTCATTTTATTTCAATTAGAAAGTGTCTACAAGCACATCTGTGTGAAGGAAATATCAGCCTCTTTTAAAACAGCCAATGAAGACTCTGAAAGCAGCTATAAGCAAACATGTCGGCTTGCGACAAATTTTCTGTGCCAGGCATCCAGATATCACCGGCAAGGTCCTAACCGCTTTGTTTCCGTTCGATTTTTATGCGCGCTCGTTGAACACACCAGAAGACGCGCATAAGTCTTACGGCAGCAAGACTGTTGCAAGCACAAACCTTAGTGTGAAGTAATATCTTTTTCTGGCGTAAATGATAAGCTGCTGCGAATCTAAGGGTTGAAATATGCCGTTTTTTTTTGTCAACAGCAATGTGGCCCTGCTGTATTTCGTTGATCTGGTACAAATGAGGAACAGTTTGTTTCTCATTGTCAGTATGCTTCAGGTTTCTTGTAATTATGTATTATTTTGTATGACACCTTGACGTTTGTATACTTCGACTTGTTCCCTCTTACTAGCTAATTTCAGTTTTCTTTTATGTATCCCTCTTCATTGTTGTGGCACTGTGTTCAAGTTAGTGCGACTGGAGTGGTTCAATTAGCGAAGCCATGAATTGTTTCAATTAACTGAGTGGTGGTAGAGTAACCTTTCTGAAAGCATGCTGGTGTTTTGTGCGAATGTCGGGGTTGTCCAGAAATTGGCAGATGTGATTGTAAATTCTATGTTCGAGAATTTGGCATACAGTACATGTTAATGAAATTTGGCGGTAGTTTTTAATGAACTTCTTATTTCCTCTCGTATGAAGTGACTTGATTATAGCAGTTCCCAGGCTGTTAAAGAAATTCACTACTGAAAGTCGTGAGGCCACTTCGCAGACCCGCAGAAACAAAGTCGTTGTGGTGCCTAATCTGCATAACCTGAGCCACAATCTAAAGAAGATTGGCAAAAGAGTTGGTGTGGACGTTGTTTTTTCCGCCCCATTAAATCTTTCTGGGTTGTGCGCACGTGTGAATAATCCTACGCAGAAGCCTTATAACTGCAGTAAAAAACGTCGCGATCAGTTTGTGCCATGCGCAGAAGCTGTTGTTCACTGTATCACCTTGTCTTGTGGGAAAGAATAAGTTGGGCAAACGGGCAGATGCCTGAATGACCGCTTAAGAGACCATTCTAATAATGTAACCAAACTGGCGACGAATGGTCATCTGGCCCCACACTGCATGCGCTGTGGCTGTAAGCCCATTTTTAACGAAACCAAAGTGATTGCGAGAAGTTCAGACCAGACGACCAGGGAGATTGTAGAGGCTTTCGAAATTAACAAAAGCAAAGGTTGTGTGAGCTGCCCATCTGTTTCATTGTCTCAAAAAGAGATAACATTCTTGTCGCGGTAGCGGTGGCGCTGTGGCCGCTAAGCACTGTGTTGGTGCGAAGGTGATGTTGACACCCTTTCCCTCTTTCTTGTGCATCGGTATTTATGCTGTTACCTTGTGCAATGAACCTCAGTTGTTAGTAGCGCCGTGTCCTGTCTTCTGTCTCGTGTTCGTGTCTCCTTGCGCTGAAACATAAGAAATGCATATGAGTGCGTGCAAATATTTTTCTTTATCATATACCTCGTGAAAAGTAAGCACATATTCAGGGACAACAGCTGTACTAGACAGTTTCAACAGCAAAACCAAGGACAGCCAAATAAGCAAGAAAGAATAGTGCATGCGGTCAAGTAAGCTTTACCGGAACAGAACACAGCCTTATGGAGGCTCACAAGAGGCGCAACTGCAGGAGGTGTTCTGCTGCTCAAATGAGGTCCGCACAACATTCCTCTTCACAACTTGAGAAGTGATACTCTACGCCACTTGCTTCAGCCGTTTCATCCCATATACCCGTTGAACCAATCGCGACATGGTGCCTTGATGAGACAGAGGGACAGTGTTTTCCCACTTTTTCTAAACGCTCTCACAAGTCAGTGAGATGGACTGCGAAAAAAGTCGGATATATATGTCCGACACATTTTTAGTAAATACTGGCTTGATTTCGATGAAATTTGTTTCGTACTATTTCTTAGCAGTTTATATTGTAGTGGTGAAGCAGGAAGGCATTCACGAGTGGGACCATCTCTTGGTGCGAAGCGCGAGCGCTGATCGCTAGCTGTGGGCACCGAGCCTGTTTGACTGTTTCTCGCTGTGCCGGATGTCTGCCTGCTACCCGACGTCATCGAACAAACCCCCTTTTAAAGTGGTGGAGGTGCTGGGTCGTTAAATCTGGAACATCGAAGCCGGAAGCTGCCCATCGCTCCGACAATGCCTGATTAGACCACCGAGCAAGGCACTGCCCAGCAAAGCACGGCTCAATCTCCACTGGTTATCGTGCCTACTACCTTGCGCCAACGCGATCCCCCCTTCTTCAGCGTCACCGAGGACGAAGATGTGGAAGAGTGGCTGCTTTTATGTGAAAAGGTGAGCGCCGCGAAAAAAGCGGCACGACCCGGCGAAATTGGAGTATGTCCCATTTTATCTCAAAGACGTCGCAGCCTGTGGTTCCACAACCACAACTGCGAATTTGGTAAAACCACAACTGCGAAAGATGGTACTGCCGCTTTCAGTACCATCTTTGCAGCTGTGTTTGGTCGCCCCGCAGCACGCAAGCTCCGCGCCGAACAACGCCTGCGCGGACCTGCGCAAAAGCAGGGCGAAATTTCACCAGCTACATCGAAGACCGCTCTATGCAAGCGCCTAAACCCTGAGATGACAGAACAAGACAAGATCAAGCATATCTTGGAAAGGCATAGACGATGATGCCTTTCAAATGTTTCTGGCGAAAAACCACGTACCGTGTCCCGAGCTTGTGACCTTGTGCCAGAGCTTCGAAGAACTTCGTAAGCAACGCGTCTTAGTTCGGAGGTCGACGACAACAGACGACTCCCTCGCCGCCCTGACCATCGGTTGGTGGTAACAACCTGCTGGCGCAGATAAAAGAATATGTACGCGAAGAAGTGGCTCGACAGCTTTCGTGCCTGTCGTATTTACCGACCACCGAAGTACCCACGAAATGCCTAGCGCTGACCATCAGACAGGCTAGGCTCTTCAGGAGCAGGTAGGTCTCCGAGGGGTTGCCGTTGCCGTCCGTCTTTCTACCGACACCTGTCGCCGCGCCACCGTCTTATACAACTGCCGCGGCAAGGCCACCGCGTCGTCTGCCAGTATCGCCCCGCAACCTGTGCGACCGTCCACAATATACTACAGCCGGTTTTATATCACTGTGTCAAAACTATAGGTGAACTTACAAAGGGTTAAAAGAAGAGTACTATGCGTAGGGTGTAAAGTTTCCAAATTGGGTGGGTTTGAGTGTTACCCTGACAACTCGAAAACATTACATCATGTATTAAACGATCCCCGTGTGTGTAGTTTATGTTTTCCATAATTTGTTAAACATTTGTATATGTTCACATTGTCACTCTGTGTCTGAATGCCTTTGTACTTAAACAAAAATTTTGAACTGAATCTAACACAGAGGGACAGAGCATTTCAAGATTCGTTTTCTGGTGTTTATTTGCTAATTGGGCCTCTTTGAATATCTTGTTACACTGTGTTTACGTAGTCACCAAAACCTTGCGAATAATCCAAATAAACGCTACACACTGCAGTTCTGATATGATTATATATTATTGAAGGGGTACCTTGTTGCGCCAGTTAAGGACGTCCTTGTTCAAAAGGGAAAAAAAAGCCAGCGCAAGACGTCCAGCTTCGATAAGTTATGGCCCGCTCACGCTAGCGCAAAGGATGCCGTAAGAGCGCGGTACCGCAGAACGTCGCTCGCTCCATGTGTTTATGTATCAAAGAAAGAAAAGTGCCGATCCGCAACTGTCCATCCCTACGAGGACACCTAAACTGATCAGGCAAGGGAAAGAGGAATGGTGAATGAAAGGTAGGGGAGGTTGTCACCGTCGTCCTGAGTGAAAAAAAAAAAAGCTTAGTCAAGTTATTTTGCCTCCGCCGCCCAGTGAGAGAGCTGCCGAGAGGCCTGAAGGCAGGAGGCGATCTTGTTTACAGCGCGCTGGCCTCGATGAAGGAGATGAGCGCCATATGGGCAAGCTTGACGACACATGCATGCGCAGTGGGGAAGACGATCTCGCCGACACTGGTGGTGTCAAGTCCCTGTTGGCGGTAGGCACCAAAAAGGGTTCTGCGCTCATCTGAGTACTCAACGCAGTCCATTATGAAGCGCTCGAGTGTTTCAGTTTAGTGCACAGTGCAGGCAAAGCGAGTCGCCGTTCGCAATGGCAGATGAAGCCGCTCCACCGTGCGGTAAGAGCCGACGCGCAGGCCGAGGAGGAGGGCACGCTCTCCTCGAAAATACCGTCTTCGGTAGGGGGCGCGGTGGCTGGCCGGCCGAAACGCGTGGATCCGGTTGGCGGGAGCGCAGATTGCGGCGTGTACGTCGTCGCGTTACGTCGAATGCACGTACCGCTGTTAGCGGTGTCTCGGTCGAGTGCGCTGCCTTGGCGAGTACGTCGGCCGCCTCGTTTCCGGGGGGTTCCAGTCGAGATCCTGCGCCGCTTCGAGATTTCGCGGGATGCGCTTGGCGACAGGAGGTCCTCGGGTGTACTTTTGCGAGCAGTTGAAGAGCAGCACGAGAGTCCGAGAAGACGGCGGCCGACGGAACTCAGTTCAAGGAGCGCATCGGCGGCGAGGTCCAGTGCGGCGAGCTCGGCGTTCGTCGACGAAGCCTTCACACACGAGGCGGCACTGGCTGTGCAGCTCTAGTCCAGGGGACAACACACGCGGTCGCGGCACAACCGTCTTTCATCACGGAACCATCGGTGAAAAGGAGGAGACTCTGAGGAAGAAGTCCGTCGAACGTGGCTACAGTTTGCTGACGAAGCGCGCACGTTGGCGGCGTTCGCTTGCTTACCACGCCCGGCATCTCTGTCCGAATGTTCAGAGGGCGATGCCAGTGGGGAGGGGAGCTGTAGTCACTCACGTCTGGCGAGCACGGAACTGGGGCGCCTGAATGCCGCGGCGCACTGCCCCATCCTTCAGCCGGAATACCAGCTGCTAGCCGTGTCGCGGATGTTTCATACACTCGGTGTGGTTGAGCGTTCGCATATCGGCTCGAAGTGACAGCGGCATGTCTCCCGCTGAAGAATTGCCTGATTTCAGCCCGATGCACTGCGTCCAACGTATCCCACTTGGCGCGCGAAAGAGCAGCGAAAGTTAAGCCGCATATATGCGAGCCGATGTCATGTGGTTGAAGACGCGTAAGGCTATGATCGTCGAGAACTCCTAGGTATTTCACTCGGCTCTCCCAATGGATGGCGATTCCTTGGAGAGAGAAGGTGTGAAGCGCCGGGCGCCGTAGTTGGGGTTCAGCAGCATCGCCTCTGTCTTCTTCGGTGAAAGCCGCATGCCCTTGCCACCGATCAATGCATCGATGGACTCGAGCGCGGACTGAATACTCGAGCGAACACGCCGGCCGCTGGATAGGGGTACCGTCACGAACAACGCGATGTTGTCCGCGTACACAGCGGCGCGCACATCACACGGGAGGGCACGGGGAACGTGGTCATCGTTGTGAGGCAGGGTGAGATTGAAGAGCAACGGGCTCAAAACACTGCCCTGCGGAACACCAACACACACTAGACGCGGGTTCACTGAGTAATCATCCAACGCACACGCGAATAGTTCTGTCCCTGAGGGAGGCAGCGAGTACGCCAGGAGGAATCCTGCCACTCCAAAAGCGCGCACCGCGTCCAGGGGTACTATTCTGGACTTCCGCCATTTTCTGTCAAATTTGACGTTGGCGTGACGTGTACACAATGGTGACTCAAACGCATGAACTGCTTGCGAAACGTGACGTAAGGGTGTCATGGAATACAAAGAAACGTGCAATTAAGTACCACTTTGTCTCTTTAATTCTAAACGCAACAATAAAAAAAATAAAACGAAAGTAAAGCTTGTGGCTTTAAAGTCGTGAAGCAGACGATATCGCCTGCAATTTAGCGCAGCCATAGGAACTTTTCTAGCCACCAAGCGAACCAGTCAAGCCAGCGTCGACATTGCGCACCTCGTTATTTTGTAAGGTGTTTCGGGCGCGCGCCGCAAGCCGAACAGTTCTAGCCAGTATTCGTACAATTGATAAACGTAGAATAAAGTTACGATTTGTAAATGAAAGAATAAAAAAAAATGAAATGGATACGGAACGACGTGTAGTATCTAAAGTCGTGAAGCAGACGATATCGTCTGCATCGAGCGCCATTTTCAACATGGACGACGAAGCGGTGAGCCAGCGCCGACAGCGCTATGCCGCGCGGGAGAGCGCCGAACAGTGGGCCACAATGCTGGACTTTATTACTGAACACCCCCCAGATGGGGAGAGCAGCCTCAGACATGCGGCCCGAGGTTCGGCTGAGCTGTGGCAGGCGCTGTCGGAGCATTTGAACTAGGGTTCCTCGATGTGCGCGCTCCCCTAATTTGAACCACATGGGTCCCAGCAGCAGGCCTCCGCAGGACTGGCGGCGGCTGTGGCAAGGCAAAGTGGCGGCAGGGCGAGCCCGAGGCACGGAGGCGGCAGCGCGGTACAGGTAAGCATCCGCTTAACACGGTTGGTCTTGACGGTTTAGCTATGCAGATGCTTATTGCAGGGAAACAGACGGAGGGCCATTCAGCTGGAGGGGCGAGCTTTCGAGGACGACGCCCACATTATATCCATTGTGGGCGTCGACTCAATGGTGGGCTGCGGCGGCCCTTCATTCCCAAGGCGCCCGCCTTCCCAGCACATCGCCGCTGCTGGCCGTAGTGGAGAGGTAATCTTAAGTAATGTGCCAAGTAGCCCAATAATGAGTTCTGCTATTCATGATGCCTCCAATGCTGAAAAGCGTGTTATTGAAGTGCCGCGATATTAAGTCGGTGCTATATGTTTTGCTGTGGATGCATACATACGCAGCAAAACACGCAATGAAGAAGTATGAAAGTTACGCTTCATGGAAATAAGCAAATGCAATAAGAGTTATGTTTTAGGACGTCATGTAGTGCCCGATCAATGAAATATTAAACATATGGTCAAGGCTAATCTAGATCCCCAGAAGTGATGCAGCCCCAAAGATGGTGATGATAGAAGGCACATCTACATTGTCTTAAGTATGCGGCTAAGAAATGCATGAAGCGGCATGCAAAGAGATTCTTGGTGACTGTGTTTTAAAGCTGGCTGGCACAGTATTAGTGGCATCCTTTGTTGTAGCTGGAAGCAGTCAATGATGAGACATTACTGAAGATTATGAAACAGCTTGACAACTTTTTGTTATCACAGGGGTGAACCGTAACATAATGTAGTTGTTCAAAAGCTACAGAAAAAAAATCACAATTTCTGAAAAAACAATGAAAAGCATTAGAGATGATGAATCGGCTCGCAGCACATTCTGAGATATGACACGTTGTTGTTGCTCGTAAAATTTTATAGCCCACAAACGCAACCGGGACAGAAAGAGGTGACATGGACACGGCGCTGTGTCCGTGTCGGTCTTGTGAAAACTGTTTCCTTTTTGTGCGATGTAAAAGCTCACATGCATTATGAACAGGCCCAAGATTATGCACTTGTGCGTGAATGTGATTACTATATGAACAGGCCTTGCGTGCGGGACATGTGACACTAGTGCAATTCCTTAAGCACTGCACAGGCTAGAAATTCGGCAATGCCCTTCGTGCCCGCCGCTCACTAATGATGTTCCAAAAGTTTCATTATATGGACATTTCACCCAAGCATGCAACACACTCATAAGTTTGTTGTCATTTGCACTGTCTTCTGTCAGAGTGCCCCGCCACCTCAGAGCTCCCCGCCACCTCAGAGAGCCCCGCCACCTCAGAGCGCCCTTACGCAAAGAGGTCCAGGTGACGCACCCCCCCCCCCCCCCATCTCGCTGACCACGACTACCTTGGGTCAGCACAACCAGGTTTGTGATGCTCGACAATAAGCAACACTGCCATAAGCACACAGAAAACCTGAGCGCATGTAACAGCACAAAAACAGAGTATATGACTAATGGACAACATATTTCAAATTTGTAAGCAGCACTAAAATTGGACAAGAGAAAACAGCCCCAGCACTTGTCCTTTTTACTTCTCTGTTTGCCTGTACCACTGTATAAAAGCGATGCATGTTTCAAGGAAGGCTCGATTCCTTTGCATTTTACGTTTTTTCAGTACGGCAATGCAGCGGCAATAATAAATGAATGTAAACAATACATGTGCATCATCTGTTTCCCCACTGGAATAAGCACTGTTGGATGTTTTGACAGGACATCCGAGAAAAGCACACACACATTAAATACAGGAGAGTGGGGCATGTGAACATTTGTCAACATATGGTGAACGTGCAGTGGACCAGCAGCAGCAAGGATTCAGTAGTTAACTTTCCCCCCTTACTGCATGATTTGTGAACTTTGCATGACAACAAATGGTATCAATCACGCTATCCTTGAGTTTGATTGGTGCTCATAAAAATTTTGCACCCTGCTACGCATTACTGTTTACAGCAGGGCTTCTGCTTATTAGCAATAATTAGGCAGGAGAATGTGACTCACAATTACACAAATCCAAACTTGTGTTTGATTGTTCAGCTCAACAAACAAACATCGCAGTGTAAGCTAAAATTTTCATTCACTGTTTATGCTAATGTACCGTGCTCTTTAAGTGTGTAACCATCACAACCCATAGTTAACACACATTCTTCTACACGCTTGTTTGCATTGTACGTACCAGTCAATAAACATTTCGTGAACAAACATCCTAAGATATGAAGCAATAAAGGCTACAGCAGAATGTTGCAATGTTGAAAAGAGCCTAACATAAAATACGGCACATTTAGGTTATTAAGAAAAACATTACAACCATTCAGACAAACATCAGGTAAGAAACAGGTGATTGCTATCGGGTGATGACATTACTTTCTTAGAGTAATTTTAGTGATAGTGCTAATGAGAACATTTGCATAATATATGAGTTACAGGGAAACTGCGCGAAAAAAAACGTGGATAAAGGAAGAGACAACAGCGCCTGTGCTGTTTCTTTCTTTCTGCACGTTTTTTTTCGCGCAGTTTCCATGTAATAAATTACCAGCTCGCCCAACAGTCCGCTCTTCTAAATATAATATATGAGACAACATGCTTAGGTGCATACCAGACTGATCAACTTAAGCAATGCACCACATCAGTCTTAAAGGGCAATGACCACTCATAGCAAACACCCATGCTAGCCGTACAACAAGCACACTGGGTGATGCCACTATTTCGTGCCTCACTCGCTTTGTCGTGCATTCACAACAGTTGAGGGAAAGTATACGCTGTTACTCAACATGTCAAAGTGTCACAAAATGAAGGTTCTATCAACAAAAAAGCTGCATCAAAAATGAACAGTAATTACCGAACAGCATATTGTCAGGCGTTGATTCAACTGAATGACAAAGCTAAAAGAAATTATGAAGGTGCCGAGTGGTATATCCTTGTTAACAGTGCTCATGTCACCCACCTTTAAGCAGGTCTTGCCTAACACTAGCAAGAGACAATATAATTAAGGCAAACTGTAACAACAAGCAGTAAGTAGTCTGATATGTTAGGCTGAATGTGTCAGGTATCGGATTTCTTAATCTGAAGGCATCATGTATTGTGTGCAGCCATGAGGCCAAGGCGCCCACCACCACTGCACCCGGGCCGCCAAACGCCAGTTCGGCGCATGCACGCAGCTGATGCCGAACTGGCAGAAGACCAGAGGCGCCTGCTGGCACTTCAAGAGCATATGCTGCTCCAAAATGCCCACCAATGGGAGGCAGTGCGGCAGCATCTCTCTGCGGTAATGAATGAACTAGATATTTCCCCGCTTAATGCACAAAAGGTCGTGTGCTATGAGGAAATTCAAGCAGTGCATGGAAGATGCTGAAAGATGTGCATTTTCAGGTCCTAGCCTGTCGAACAGCACAGTTTCAAAACCAACCTTAGTGTAACACCATCGCAGCAACCGTCCGAATGTCAATGAAAATTTTGTTGATCTATATAGTATGCGTGCATGGCCAGTTAAAGCAGCGTAAATAGCAATGGTGGTAAATGAAAAACCGCAAGACAGGGCTATGGTGGCCATTGAATCAAAGAAGCTCGTTAAGTTTGAAGCGGTAAATAATGGGGTGCACTAGAGCTTGCGCATTTTAAGTTAAAACTACACCATCTCCCGCTAAAGGGAACCATGTGTAGATGTGAAGCAGCGGGCGCTAACGCTTACACTGGCGGCGGCGTTGACGCTGGCGCTCATCGCAGCGTTGCGCAGGAGAGAAAACCGGGGAGGCGCAAAGCACGCAGTGATGGAGCGGTGTTTCCTACTGGAACGTGCCAATCTTTGCTAATGGGCAATGGGAGACAGAAGACTCCGACTGGACACAGAGACCCGCAGTCCGCTTTTAGTTAACGCGCACGCTGCGAATTTTTACTGTTCAACAACCCACAGGAGAAATCTCCCACCGGCACCACCTTGGAGGTCAAGATCCATTGCCATATATACGGGGTGGTCAGTGAATGGTTGTGCAGCGCGAGCAGTCGGTTTTTTCAACCAAGAAACTCGCTAGCAGACGCTGCCTGCGTCGGCATCGCGAGGCGAGAGAGGGGGGGGAGCGTAGGAGAGGAGAGAGAGAGGGGGGGACGCGCATGCGCAGTGGGAGTGTGGGCGCCGCGGGCAGGGATGCCTAGAGGAGAGAGGGGGGGAGCGTAGGACAGAGAGAGGGGGCACGCGCATGCGCAGTGGGAGTCTGGACGCCGCGGGCAGGAACGCCTAGAGGAGAGAGGGGGGAGCGCAGGAGGGGAGGCGCATGCGCAGTGAGGGTGTGGTTGCCGCGGGGAGGGATGCCTAGAGGAAATAGAGGGGGAGAGGAGGTTTCTTATTTTTTGAAAGAGTTGGCGCATGCGCAATAAGAGTGGTCACGCCGCACACCACCACCACCACCGGATTAAGCTTCGCCATAAGAAAGTTCACATCTAAAATGGGGGACCCTTAGGCTTCGCCTTTAAGAGTTGAACGCGATAGCGATATCCCGTCCCTACTGCGTACTTCAATCACTTAGTACATACTATGTAACGTGTAGTATCGTTTAAACCAGGAGAAACTATGCGCGGCAAATGTGGGCAATGTTTTCGAACTTGCTATGCACCACTACGTGGTGTTAAGGGAATACGCGCAGTAAGGTGTGTGCCGTTTGTAATGGGTGGCTGGCTTTAAACTATGGAATCGTTATGATAGTCACATATTCTGACGCCCGATGGCAATTTACGCTTGTACCACACAATATTACTGGGATATTACATGTTATATTGCGACGCCTATATAAAGGACGCTTGCGTTTGCGAAGCATGGAAGTTATTTTCACTGCATTTCCAAGCAGAGGAAGTTATTTTTACAGTATATCCAAGCAGAGGCATGGCTGTGTGGTAGAACACCTGCTTGCCACGCAGACGACCCGGGTTCGATCCTCACTCGGACCCGAAAATTGCATCTTTCTCGATTTTTCGGTCACGGACAAGATGATGATTTTTCGCTCACAACCAACGACGCCGAAACCGGAATTTCTGCGAAACGAGCTCTTTAACGCTATCGCGTTAATAAGCGAACACCTTTTGCGACTAGGTGCACAAAAGAAGAGCAAGGCTCTTGTCCTTTTCATGCATGCCACTTGATCAGACCATGGGCACTGTGATGCCTGCTAGTTGGTTACACAAGCCGGTGGTGGGGTGCATTCATATCCAAGCATCTTTTCAGATTGAAGCCGCACAGCGCCGGCAGGCAGACGCCCTGACAGATATCGCCCGGCTGCCCCGCGATGCGTTTGGAGGTGGGCAGCAGCCGCAGCGGACGCAAGGCGACTCATAAGGCAAATGAATTGTGAGCTGCTTTCATTTTCTCTTGATGTTAACGTAAATAATGCACAGATGCACGTGGCTGGTGCGGCACATAAAAAGGCACACAAAAAACGGGCAAAAATTCAGCAACAGCTATTTGTGCAAACAGCACGTACAGTCATTACATGACGTGAAATGTCGTCTACTCTGTTCCCAGTGTGAATAGAGCTTAAAGCGATGCTCTACGGTACTATTCAAGGTTGCGTACACTGCGGCATAATAACAAGGGCTGTTTCCAGAGTTGCAGTCGTCTCAAACTAGCCCTAGTATGAATCACTGCGGTAACTGTGCACACCTTTGCATACAATAAGCTTGCTCTCAATGGATGAACAGGCAGGCAGGATTGAATCTTGGCTGCGGCAGCTGCATTTTTGATAGAAGCGATTGTGTTTGAGGCCCGTGTATTCAGATTGGGTGCACGTTAAAGTACCCCCGGTGGCCGAAACTTCCGGAGCCCTCCACTACGGCATCCCTATATAATTATCATGGTTTTAGGGTGTTTAACGTGAGCTATTATTAATAACGATGAATGAAAACAAGGAATGTTTCATCAGAATACAAATGCTGTAAGAACATAAGTGAATGTGATAGGCTTATGATCGAACACAATGCACGTGGCTACTTTGCCATGAGAAAAAAAAACATCGCTTGTCTTATTTTTCTGCACATCTCACAGGGGTAGTGGCACCGATCACGTGCTGTCCTGCCGAGCCGCGAAACACCGCAGAAGGAGATCCCGCCTTTGCGCACCAGCCTGGTACATGCCACCTGACGCCACATCGTCGTCACGTTCCTCAGTGCCAGGGATGTCGTCCGTCTCTGACAGCTGCTGCCGGACAGACGACATCCCTGGTTGTGGTTGTGAAGGTTGTGAAGCACCGCGCAAGCTGCGACGATCTTCGATGTGAAGAGTGGGCCATAGTACAGTGCCCTGTACCTCTGCAGGCACCGAAAGCGGGCCTTGAGGACTCCAAAGCACCGTTCCACGACACACCGTAGTGAGGAGTGGGCGTGATTAAACTGGGCCGCAGGGGATCCCGCTTGGTGTGCTCCGAGGATGGGGGTGAGCAGCCAAGGCTGCAGCGGGTACGCACTGTCACCTGCGCACGAAAGTGTTCCAATTGGCATAATATAAATGGGCGTATGAATAAGCAACATTACTTTCTTATTTGTATGTATTAACTCAAACGGGGGCACCGCGTGAGTGAAATGAACTGCCCCTTTTTTCTTTTGCAGCTATGCATATCGACAGAATTGTTGCCTGGTTAGGTTAGCTAATTGCAGCTTTCAAAAGGCTCCAGCAAAAAAAAGAAGCGGTTATTTTCGGGCGGTTTGGCAACGACTAGCTTCCTTTGCCAGGAGGAATGACAGCGAAGGTGCTGAAATGCAACCTTTAACTTCTTTCACAGACCGGGTAGGGGCGAGTGGCAGAAGGCGTGTCTTTGGCAGTGAGGATATTGCGCTAGCCTTTAGTTACATGGGGCTGATGCACGATAAGGGGGGGGGGGACACAGACGGGCAGTGCACTGCATGTTATGTACAATTTTATTTCTGTGTAGCGCCTGGTTGTGTGCACTTATTTGTATTGTTCTGTCTTCCATGATTGTACAGCTCGATGTTATGTATTCTTTCATTTTTCTAGGCTCCAAGTGTAGCATACCATTTATATTTCTTATTTCACCATTTCATGATAAAAGGTCATACAACATCTCCATAGATTTTTCTTTAATGCTTTGCCACCCTGTTGCAGTAACAGTCCTTTCCATGGCCACACAGACACACGTTGCTCTTATACACATACAGTGAGTTAAAGTATTGTGTGCTGCCTTGGGCCTCAGCATTACAGGAGCAGTGTGACTTGTCATATGTGCACCTTATTTAGGGGAACTTTGGTGCCACTAAAGATAATCTACAACCAGAGTGCCCAGCTAGTACTGACATACGGAGAACAACAAAGGAACCCGAGAAGTTAGGAACCACGCAACCCGTGATGGAGTGGACAGTTACAGACACAACATTATGACAAAGAAAGACAGCAGAATGAATCAGAACACACAGAGAGGTAGGTGATCT
Organism: Rhipicephalus appendiculatus; assembly: GCA_030522465.1. Lineage (NCBI taxonomy): Eukaryota > Metazoa > Arthropoda > Arachnida > Ixodida > Ixodidae > Rhipicephalus > Rhipicephalus appendiculatus. The sequence goes on from JALIZH010022511.1 coordinate 39,852, forward strand.
CGAGTGAGTGGGAAGAAAAGCTGGACTTGGGTGAGTTATGAATGCATTGGGCAGACAACCGCTCATCTGTGAGAGCGGTGAAATGGGTAGCGAGAGATTAGAAATGTAGCCGAGGATAACAGAGGATTACACTGGCAAAGAAATCAATAAATATGCAGGCATAAAGTGGAAAACAGCTTGTGCAGACACGCTATTATTTCGGAAGACCATGATCACGTAGTGGACACAAAATGAGTTGATGACGACGATGCTAGCCAAGTAGCTAGCGTTGCTGGTTCTTTTTAGCACAGTTTCTGGAACTGAAATTTTAAACTGCCATGCAACCACCTTGGCCAGCACTTTGGCGTGTTGAAATCTGTTCTTTACTATAAGTATGAGCAAAAATTTCAGTATATTTTTAGTTGCATAAACAGTTATTTCAACTCGGTTTGAAGAGATCAATCTTTGAATGGTTTGATACAAACGTAACTATTTTTGTCATTCTCTGAACTTCTGAAGCATCAAAGCATGTTCCCAGTGCTGTTGATGAGCATGAGGACAGCACAAGCTTCTGCGCAACCATACCCAACAACATCGCGGTAGGTTTCACTCGGCTTTTCGCGATTGCGTCTTGTAAAAATAAGGAAAAAATCACGCCATATCCACGAAGTGAATGATGATGAGTGGGCGAAGCTCCGGAGGTAATCTGGTTAACCGTCAATCCCCGTAAATTTGCCCACTCGATCATCATACAAAGACCTGACACACAAACGCGGGGGGTCCTCATATATGACGTTAAGCTCAGGGGAACGTTTCTTGTCGGCGTTGCCGTTTTGCCTTTCGAGGGCGAGAGCGCGTTCACGATCGTTTTCAGCCATGGCAGAAGGAGAATGTGTGGTCTGGGACGCGCTTATACTTGATGGTCATCAGCGTCATCGTCATCGTTATCACGTGGAGTGGATACATCCCACTATACGTGGCTACCTACTACTACTACATACTACAGAGGAGGGACAGACCCACACCCTAAGGAGCTTCGCCCCTAATTAGCGCAAAATGACGGACGAGAAGGGAGGACACAACACGTGCGCTAACTTTCAACAAAATGGCTTATTTCAACCGAAGCACGAATATATACAGTGGTGATGCTCAAACGCTACAGCCAGATGTCATGCGCAGAGAGGTACTTTTTTGTCATTCTGATTTTTACAGGAGACAAGCAGAGAAGTGATATTTTCTTCCACAAGGCGATATGTTGGGCGAGTTGGTTTTTAGCTTCCATATTTTACAGCGCGAGAAGACACCACAGAAAGGAAGGCACACAAGACACACGGAGCGCTGACTGACAACTGATATTTTATTGAAACCAGCGAGTCTTTTTGTACCTCTGGTGGCAAGGAGAAACGTGCAAGAAACATGCGCAGATTGAACATTAGTGCCGGCAGAACACAGACATGCGTCAAATTTCACAGTCAAGATATTTGATTTCTTTTTGGGACAATGCTACTGAGGGTGCGCTTATACACATATCTTGCAACTTTGCTATTACATGTGCTTCCTGTATTTCTCTTGTTAGAGCATCACGATGCTTGCCTATCACATTACAATCTCTGTACATCGGTTCACAAGGTTCGCTGTGATTTTCCTCAGATCGACAATCTCTGCAGTGTTTGGCCACATGACCACAAGTGGCTACGCGTGCGACATTGTCATGGTGCTCTTTCAGTCTTTGGTTTCAGTCTTTGGGAGATTGTAATGTGATAGGCAAGCATCGTCATGCTCTAACAAGAGAAATCCAGGAAGCACATGTAATAGCAAAATTGCAAGATATGTGTATAAGCGCACCCTCAGTAGCATTGTCCCAAAAAGAAATCAAATATCTTGACTGTGAAATTTGACGCATGTCTGTTCTGCTGGCACTAATGTTCAATCTGCGCATGTTTCTTGCACGTTTCTTCCTTGCCACCAGCGGTACAAAAAGACTCGCTGGTTTCAATAAAATATCAGTTGTCAGTCAGCGCTCCGTGTGTCTTGTGTGCCTTCCTTTCTGTGGTGTCTTCTCGCGCTGTAAAATATGGAAGCTAAAAACCAACTCGCCCAACATAGCGCCTTGTGGAACTTCATTTCTAGTACAAAGGGCTCTCTTCTTCACGACCTTCATCCTCTTCAAGCGGTTACGTTAATCGCCGTGGCAGCATGCAAAGCACGCTCACTCGGTTTTCGCATTCGCAAAAATATCCTCCCACCTGACGTTTTGGCGCTCTTTGGGGGCGTGACACCTTCAGCTAGCCACGGAAAAAGATTCTACAAGCTTCTCCGGTCAGAATGGCTTCAGCATGTGCGAGCACTCAAGGAACACCTAAAAATCCTGGTGCGCTTCCGCGCGGGACCAGAATATTCGAAGATACAGTGGCACCAGTTATCACGGTGCATTGATCGGACTACCGAATTCCTTTGGCAGCAGACGCTTCCACTGCTTCGTGCGCTCCTCCCTAAGAAGACTCCAGTGACTGGACAACAGATACACGTCATGGAGGGCGTCTCCCTCCCGCAAGGCATCAGACAAGTCCTCAGCCGAGGGCCCAAGTTCGCCGTGGAACCCAGGACCTCCAGACCGGAGCTCTTGGCCATGGTGAGACATGTTTCTCGGAGTGCGGAAGGCACTGAAGTAGACCGTTGCATCTCTGACGGTGTGGACGTTTTAAGTAGGTACAGACAATCAGGAAGGAAGCTCCCTTTGTTCAAGACTGTAACTTGGCTAAAAGAGCATTCACTGTCCCTCCTGTCCGCCGATAAAGACGGAGGGTTCGTAGTTTTGAATAGATACGTGTATATGTCTAAGGCTTTGGAGAGTGTACGTGCTGTATTTAATAAGCGCCCTGATATTCATGTCGCAGGAATTAAGAATAAGGCAAAAAGGCTAGCGAAAAAGTTGAACTTGAACAAGCTGGGGAGTATCATTGAGAGCAGTAACAAGGGTAGCCTAAAAATGTTTTTCACTGTGAAAACCCACAAGCCCAACTGGCCATTTCGTGCAATAGTTTCTGAGACAGGGACTTGGCAGAAACATGTTGCTAAGTATATCCAACAAAAACTAAGTGTTTTGCCAATTGATGATCCATTTAGAATAAAAAATTCAGAAGTAATCGCGTTTTTAAATCAGAACCACAACAAGGGCCTGTACGGGTTTTCAATCGATGTCAAAGATTTATATTACACTATTCCGCAAGCTGAAATAATGTCGGCAGTCAGCGACCACATAGATAAGCATGGTATCGTAGCCTTTCAAAACGAATGTAGAATTTCTGCAAGTGCCTTCCTTGAACTTTTAGAATTTTATCTTTCTTCCACGAGCGCGGAATGGGAGGCTGAAGTATACACCCAAAAAGATGGGATATGCATCGGCTCGTGTTTAGCGCCGATTCTCAGCGATATGTTTCTGGCCATACGTGATAAAAGGTTGCAAGGCCATTTAGAAATACTAGGTGTGTGCCGGACTTTTAGGTTTGTTGACAATTATTTTGTTATTTTACACTGTGACAACCTCAACTTTGAGGAACTGTTTTCAAATGTTCACCCCATCTTTCTTGAGCACCTTCAACCCTTGGTTCTAACACATGAAACACCAGTTCATGACACCATTAGATTTTTAGACCTTTCACTGCACTTCACACTCTCACATGTATGCTGGTCTTATGAGCCCCGAGCTCAAAAACCCATCCTTCCTTACGCTTCCGCCCATTCAAAACTAGTTAAAAGAGCCATTGTTCATTCTGTTTTTAATAATGTTTTAAAGAAGTGTTGTGAACACACCATGGAACGAAGCCTTCAGGAACAAACCAGTCGCCTCACGAAAGCTGGCTACCCTTCCGAGCTTATAGTCGCTGTTGCGCAGAAACTCAAACATAGCCTTAGAACTCGAGATATCAGTGAGTCAGTCCCACCAAGAGAAAAAAAGGAAAAAAGTTGTTGCTATGCCCTACCTTCATCAAGTATCACACAACCTCAAAAGAATTGGGAAGCGTGCGGGTGTGGAAGTCGTCTTCTCGGCTCCCAAAAATTGGCTGGCATGTGCAAAAAGGTTAACCGTAGGAATGGTGAATTACATAGATGTTCAGTCAGACATGTCAAGCAGTTGGTCGAGTGCAAGAAAGGTGTAATTTATTCCTTGCCGTTGTCGTGTGGGAAACAGTACGTGGGACAAACCGGACGATGCATAAACCAAAGACTGAAAGAGCACCATGACAATGTCGCACGCGTAGCCACTTGTGGTCATGTGGCCAAACACTGCAGAGATCGTCGATCTGAGGAAAATCACAGCGAACCTTGTGAACCGATGTACAGAGATTGTAATGTGATAGGCAAGCATCGTGATGCTCTAACAAGAGAAATACAGGAAGCACATGAAATAGCAAAGTTGCAAGATATGTGTATAAGCGCACCCTCAGTAGCATTGTCCCAAAAAGAAATCAAATATCTTGACTGTGAAATTTGACGCATGTCTGCGTTCTGCCGGCACTAATGTTCAATCTGCGCATGTTTCTTGCACGTTTCTCCTTGCCACCAGCGGTACAAAAAGAGTCGCTGGTTTCAATAAAATATCAGTTGTCAGTCAGCGCTCCGTGTGTCTTGTGTGCCTTCCTTTCTGTGGTGTCTTCTCGCGCTGTAAAATATGGATATTTTCTTATCATAACCTTTTATACAAGATATGCGCACCAGCCACAAAACTAATGCACGTTCAAAAAAATAATTCTTTTTCTGACAGGGACGGCGTGCTTACACAATCGCTGGGCAACTTCGCACTTTTGGCAGCTTCTACTATTAGTCTGGTTAGTTCATCACGGTTAGCTTGTCCTCTGACGTAGGTACGTGCCGAATCTTTAGGTACGTCGACGATAACCTGATCATTTTTAAACGCGACCGAATTCCCCTCTGAACCTCCAATTGCTAACACATTGAACTTGTTCCGACAGTGCCTAGACGCTTTGTCATTAACGTATGAACTGCCTACTAATGATGGGAAGCTCCGCTTCCTTGATATCAGGTTCACGTTCCCTGATAACCGGACGTGCTGGCAGTATGATCCAGGGGGCAACAAGCAGTTTTTGCCGTTGAGCTCATCTGACACCAAACTCGTAAAATGAAGCATCGTTAGACACTGCATAGATAACGCTATCAGCAAATCGCGTGAACACTGTAAAGGACAGTCTCTGGAAGCAGTCCTCCCACCTCTCGGAAGCGGGCTACCCCGTTCACGTCCAGGTGTCAGTCGCCGAGGCCTTGATTAAGAAATACTGGCGCGCGAAGCAAGACAGCTGCTGTGCCGTACATGCACAAAATCTCGCATAACATGAAACGGGTGACGTCACGTGCTACTGCGCAGGTAGTTTTATCCGCCCCGCGCAAGCTTAATTCTATTTGCAGACTGAGTAGTCCAGCACCGCAAAACGCCTCTGCTTGTAAGATAAGACATAGGACTCAGTTCGTGGACTGTAGAGAGGCGGTGGTGTATCAGACTCTGCTCTCTTGCGGAAAGCAGTACGTCAGACAGACGGGGCGCTGTCTGAATGACAGGTTACGAGAGCACTGCAACCTTGTAAAGAAGGGTAACGATGGCTGGTTCGCGATGCATTGCAGAGCTTGTGGGTGCGTCCCGAATTTCGAGAACACCAAGGTGTTATTGACTAACCGTGATGAACTAACCAGACTAATAGTAGAAGCTGCCAAAATTGCAAAGTTGCGTAGCGATTGTGTAGCACGCCGTCGCTGTCACTGCCAGAAAAAGAATTTTATTTCTTTAACGTGCATTAGTTTTGTGGTTGGTGCGCATGCATATCTTGTATAAAAGGTTATGATAAGAAAATATCACTTCTCTGCTTGTCTCCTGTAAAAATCAGAATGACAACAAAAGTACCTCTCTCCGCATGACATCTGGCTGTAGCGTTTGAGCATCATCACTGTATATATTCGTGCTTCGGTTGAAATAAGCCATTTTGTTGAAAGTTAGCGCACGTGTTGTGTCCTCCCTTCTCGTCCTTGTGTCATTTTGCGCTAAATTTTTCCTAATGTCTCACCAACAAGGCCGAATTTCTCCTCTTGTGACAATATTTTTTTTCGTTTTATTTAACGAGTGCTCCTCCGTAACACCTTTTCCGGCTACAGTACAGAGGGCAGCAACAAAATTAATCAAATAACCATGACTCATGCATTTGCTGCACTAACACACTACACAAGCAGTACTCAACTTGCATACCAAGCAGGAATTCACCCTGGCCACGGCTGCCAGCGCTGAACTGCCGGCTCAAGGTGGATGCCCTCCACACGAAAGAGCCGTGTACAGAGCCAGGGTATGTGGGCTCCAGGGCAGTGATGTGAAGGGTTGCGTCACACACCTACAGAGTTTTGTGTGGGTTGGAACGAAGCCGGCAACAGCAATACAACCAGCTACATGCAGTGCAACCGTAAGTGTGTGATTCAACGACCTTATTTATCTCATGATTGCTAAGCGCAGCTTTGATGGCCTTACGTTTCATTATGGCTGTCGCCGCATCTCTGCATATTAATGTCTATGAAATTGTGGTGCAATCACTACGTGTAATTTTCATTCGTGCATTTCTTTTTTTCTTCAATACAAGAGAGCTACCATGATCAGATATTGAGCTCGATGTACCTCCCTTTAATTGTGTCATCACCCTTGACGAAACTAAATAGCGGCGGAAACTTCGTTTACCGCGACTGCTGCGTTCTTTTCAATCGCTGCAGTTCCAGCCACAGAAGATGCCTTTAAAAATGGAGAAATGGCCAAAACTAGTCTTTCACATTCCTCCTTTCTGCAATCGATTAACTGCATGCACAAGAATGAATAAAATTGAATTTGTCCTCACCACCATGACGTTGAGGGCGTAATAGCCCTTGCGGCAAAAGTAAGCAGCTTTGTTGCCATCGTCGCTGTCGTACGGCGCCCGAGTACAAATGAACGAGCCGTCGACCGCCCCGATGCAGCCTGCGAACCTTGCGTCCATGTTGACAAACGCTTATTTCGCCGCGGCCAATTCCTGGGCGCGATCCACTCGTCGCCGAGGCGCTCGACGATCGCTTCGACAACAGCGTGAATCGTGCGACTCACACTTGAGTGGCTCGTCGCCAAGTCCTCGCTTGCGATCGCGCCCTGGTAGCTGCCCGTGGTGAAGAAACGTAGGGCGCAAAGCACTTGCTGCTCCACGGTCAAGGCGGTTCGCGTGCCAGTACGCCGCCTCCAGATCCTGGCGAAGCTCCTCGCACAGCCATCGCCATGTCCTTCGACAAGCGGTACCGCAGGCGGAACATCTCGGGCATCGAGAAATCATCGCGGTGCTCGCGGAATTCTCTTTCTGCCTGCAGCTGTAACCACTCCACGATGAACGGCAGCGCCATTTTGTTCTTCTAGCATTATCTTGCGGTGAGAACCACAGCTTCGAACAAGTCAAGTTAAGCAAGCTGTCATTTTTGCAAGCAAACTTTACATACACTACTTTGTGATATTATTAACCGAAGCATGCTAGCAAAGTAATTTACCGAATGACATCTACTCATACGTAAGGGAGGCGACACACCAAACGGGCAGCTTAATTTACAACAAAATGGTGGCCAATTTTGGGTGCCTCGTCGTTCTCACATTTTAAGCAGCAAATTTGGCGGGATGCAACGTCACGCAACGTCATTTTGACGCGACAAAGAGTAAGGTGCTGTGACGCAACGACCACCATGAGTTCAATGTCCAATCATGTTACAGACATGGCGGTTCTTCGTCAAGCGAGCAGTAGTTTCGACAAACCCCAACTTCATCGTACGCACAGCTTAGTACCATATTTCGGTTTCTTTATTCAGTCCAAACCTTTCTTTATACATGGCAGAGCACCGTGAAGGGCTACTTCGGAAAAAAATAACTTTTATTTATCACGTTACGTCACCGCGAATTCCTGTGTCGTAACGCTATTACAGCGCCACAAGAGGAACGATCTCGCGTGACCAATCAAATGAGGCAAACGACGGAATTTGACAACATGGCGGAATTTGACAATCTCCAGAATAGCACCTCAGAATAGTGTGGAAGGGAGTTGAATGTCGCCTTGATGACGAGCAGGACGAGGTAGCCGGTTTCTCCGTAGGGGCTCGCTTTCTCCAGCGTCGCAATCACATCACCGAGGGAGCCGCTAGTGGCGTGTGAACGGCGGGAAACCACTCTGCGATGAAGAGAGAACATCGAGTGCTTCAGCAATCCATTCGAGTCACCACAGTGCCATGGCTTTAAAGAGCTTGCCCGCTGACAATGTATGCGAAACCCGGAGGTATGACGCTGGTTCCGAAGCGGCATTGCCGTTGTTGAGCGCGGGAATGACGATGGTTTTACGCCACTCTTGCCTCACTAAAGCCACTCAATAAAAAGTTACGCCATCTTTTGTTATTCGCTCCTGTCCTCCTCTCCTGCGCTTTCCTTCAACACTTCGTGCTCACATTTACGAATGGTCTTGCGTGCCCCTCTAGCGCGTTTTATTGCTTGTTTTTAGTTTCTCTATGGCTCGGGCTCCATAGCGGTGCCCAACACGCTAAGACGCGCACGTGTGTAGCACGTTTAGCGCCTCTCTTGTGCACTTTTACAGCCTGGTTTCGGTAGTTTTTGGAGAAAGAGAAATGCAATGAAAGGCAGGGAGGCTAACGAGACGCACGTCCGGTTTGCTAACCTGCACTGGGGGAAGGGATAAAGGGAGGAAAAGAGAGAGAAGAAAGGAATGAGAGATACACAGAATCACGAGCACACTTGGGGGAGCACATGCAGTCTACAGGCGGTCGCTCAGATTTGTTAAGTTCAGGTACTTCAGTTGCGCTTTAGTTGCTTTCTGCGCTATCGAAGCACACGTCCAAGGTCCTAGAATCTTCTGTACAGAAAATGGTCTAGAGTCCAGTTGGCTCAAAATCATCCGGAGCGGCCATCGCTGGGCGTCATAGCAAGCACAGCTGCACAGGACGTGTTCGATGGTCTCTAACAGTTCCGCAGGAGTCACATGTAGAGGTATCCGCCATACCGATGCGAAACGAGTACGCCTTTGTAAATTCAACCCCCAAACAAAGGCGGCATAACAGTGTCGCATCCGAGCGGCGAAGTTGTGATGGTAGCTGTAGCTTGAGCGAAGGATTATATAGGTGACACCTTTGGAAGCTGTTAGACGACCAAAACGTGCGTGTAAGATTCCGAGCCAGCAAATCAAGTTGTCTTGCCGCATCAGTCTTTGATAGGGGGATCGGAACCACACTGGTTCCTTCATGGGCTGAGAGGGCTGCATCGTCGGCTATTACCGATATGTCCGGGTAGCCGGTGATATAGCACGTCCTGTTGCTCCAGCTTGATGGTGATAAATTCTTGTTTCATGCACCAATTGCTCGTGAGTCCTCCTACGCATGGCAAACTGCAAACTCTGAAGTGCTGCCTTCGAATCGCAGAATATGACCCACTTGCATGGACACTCTGGAATGATACATTGGAAAGCGACTGTAATAGCAGCAAACTCTGCTGCCGTAGACGTCGTTGTAGGCGACAATTTAAATTTTGTTGTCACTGCTGCAGCCGGAACTACAGCTGCACCTGATGAGCTGCTGCAAGAGACCGACCCATCAGAATATATCGGTGTATGTTTCATGCAATAATAGCAGTGTGGCTTGCTGTAATGCTACTCTGGAGTGGTTGGTCTTCTTTCTGAAACCCTGAATTTCTAGGCGTACCTGTGGCTGGTCGAGGCACCACAAGGAACACGCGATTCTCGTAGCTGGCGTATATCCTGATAGAATGACGTTTAGCTGCTTGACTATGATGTCTGAAAACGTAGCCCGTGGTCTTTCGGAGGGTAGAAGGGCAAAGTGGTGGTCAGGGACACAGGAGTATGTCGAATGTGCGCTCTGAGGCAATCACGAACGGTAGATGTCCTTACCGGATGATCCTTGGCAAGCACAATTGTAGTGTGGCGCAGCGCTAGTGGCGGCCAGCCGGCAGGAGAAAAAGACGACGAGCGCCAGTGGCTCGTGGCGCGAGGCAGTTAGAACGTTCCGCTGCTTTTGCTGGCTGGACGCCACGACCGCTGCTCCGCTTCGGCCTCTCGCTTCCTTCCTCGGCTGTACGCCTTCGCCTTCGCATTAAACTAGCAGCTGACGGCACGTCTACGTCGGACGCCGTCACGTCGCTACAGTAGCATAGGTAGAAGTGCATCGCGGCAGCGCCTAGACAGATACGCAGCGCCTGACCCTGCAAACTCTCCAATGAACGAATATTGGTTTTACAAGCATTCGACAATACCGGCAAGCTGTAGCGCAATAGTCCCAGAAATAGGGCCCTGTACAACTGTAGCATGGAGCCCACAGAGCTTCCCCATGATTTCCCGCACATGAATTTCAATATATACACAATAGATAGTAGTCTCTTCTTCAAGGACGCGTAATGGGGGCTCCACGAAACACTTCTGTCGATTATGATGCCGAGGAAACGATGCGTCCGTGCATATTTAATCTGCCCATTGATGTATACAGGCTACGGCGTCATTGGTTTGCGCGTGAACGCTATCAACGCGCACTTCTCGGTTGATACAGCTAAGCCTTGGTTTTGAACGTAGACTGTTGTCAAGGTTGCTGCTCGCTGTATTCGCGCACGGATTTGGGGGCGAGTAACTGCAGCACTCCACAGGCAAATGTCATTTGCGTATACGTAAAGGCAGACCGACTTTGGTAGAATCTCCGCCAGACCAATGAGTGCAACATTGATGAATGTAGGGGCTTAATACACCGCCCTGAGGTACACCGCAATAGGTGTAATATTCAGTTGTTTTACCCTCATCTGTTTGCACAAAAAAAGGGCCTGCCAGTTATGTGGCATTTTATCCATTGAAACATTCGTTCACCAATGCCCATTGCTTCGAGAGAATCGAGGATGGCATCATGGGCTACATTATCATATGCAACGTTCACGCCAAGGAAGAGCGCAACTGATATACGCGTGCAACCTTTTTCTTGGTGAACAAATGTCGATAGGTCAATGACACTGTCAATAGAGGAGCGGCCCTGACGGAAGCCTGCCATGCAGGCAGGGTAGATGGTGTGGCGTTCGAACTACCACTCTAGACGAAATAGCACCATCCTTTCCATCACTTTTCCAAGACAGCTTGCGAGAGCAATAAGGCGATACGCTGTCAAGTGTAATGGGGATTAATGGTATTATTAATGGAAGTGGTATTAATCGACTTGTCTTCCACTGTGGCGGAACAGTGCCGCTATGCCAGGAGTTATTGAAGCATGTCAAAAGTTCTCTTCGAGTTCTTCCATTGTGAAGGGCAAGTTCATTTCTGGTATCCAAGTCTCAAAAATGATAACGGCGCCAATGCTCTTGTTGATAAGGTTTCCGGCGACTTTCGTGCAAAATTCTTCGGCCACATCGAGTTCTGTTCTTCCATGATGGAGTGCCAAAGCTTTAAAAGGGTTTCGTTTTGCGGAGAGGAGCGGAGACCACGAACTGTTCTCCAGATATATGACACCGACTTCCGAAGGTCAAGAGATTCGCAGAATGCTTTCCAGCGCTCGCTTTCCAGCTTGTCACTGCGTCGTTGGATCTTTTCCTGGAGCCATCGTGCTTCTCTCAGGTCGTAGAATGATTTAGTGCCTCTATATCGTTCAGCACGCCGACGTATAGCTCGTAATCTTTCAAGTTCAGTGTCGAACTGCGTTATTTTAGACGAGAGTGATAATTTGCATTTGGAAGCTTTCAATGCATCCGCGATGGTACTTTCCAGGCCGCAGGCGAGGCCTTTTTGGAAAGTGTCCTCAACACTCCATTTAAACATTGACCAGTCAGTGCCATCTACTAGAAGTGAAATTCTTAGTCCATCAACCTTTAGGTACGTGGGTGTGTGATCACTTCGGTTAGTCTCGATGCGGCATAGCCATTTAACTTTATGCGAGAAGCATCGTGACACGAAACTCAGGTCAAGGCAACTGCTATACGTGAGACCCCGTAACTATGCTGGGTTACCATCCTTCATGTGGCAAAGGTCGTAATCCTTGTTCTCCCCCAGAGCTGTTGATGGGCGTTAAAGTCACCGGTGATGATCCATGGCCCAGCAGTCTTGATCAATCTTGATCGTGATGATCCCGAACCGGCATCTCGGGCTGATCGTCAGGCAACTGCTTTGGTTCTCTTGGCGGTGGTTTCCTTTGAAGTGCAGGTCAATCTGTCGCAGATACAGTAGTCTTTCCCACAGCGTGTGGTCTGGGAGGTAAAGGAAGAGGTGATGACTTATGCGGCCAATGCGTCGAAAATGTAACGGGCATCCTTGAACGGCGTGGACGTGAACAACGCCTCCTGACTTTAGCGGCGGCTTCTCGATGAGATGAGTGATCGCGGACCATCTCCTTCAAGATGGCAATTTCCTTCTGAATACGTCGGCAATTCTTCGATGTAGCTTCATGAGATCCGTTGAAATTTTAACATTTCGTGACAGTAGCGACGCATGTATCGGCAGCATAGGGCTAGGCACAGCGGCGGCATACCGTCGGATTCGCGCAGACGCTGGTCACGTGTCCTAGTTTCACATAGTTGCGTCATTGGAGGCGCTTCGGGATGAAGTGCCGCACACCATGTCTGAAGTGCCCTACCTTAACATGGGAGGGCAGGAATGTGCTCTCAAACGCAATCTTCACACAGCGTGAACTGCCCAGCCGAGTGACATCCACATGGCATGATCAGTTGTTGACTTGCAAGGACTGGTAAGTCGTTATTAGGAATGGCCACACCCATGTCGTAGATCACGACGCTTACTACATCAGATCCCAAAGGAACATGAGACCCTATCGAAAAAAAACAGCGTTTCCAGTGTCTCCCAGTGCGTTTCAGCGCGCTGGGTGACACTGGAAACGCTGTACAGTGTGTCCTGTCTCCCAGCGCGCTGGGAGACACTGGGACGCACTCTACAGCGCGGCCAGTGCGCTGAAACGCACTGGGACACACTGTGCAGCGTCGCCAAGTGTCTTACAGCGCGGTGGGAGGCACTGGTCACGCTGTACAGTGTCTGCCCGCACACTGGGAACACCGGTGGCACATTGGAAAAAACGGCGCGCTTGATGGACTTTCTATAAGACTTTATATTGGATCGCGAGATGTCGAGCGTAAAATTTACCGAATATTTTCAAATTGTTCTGTCCTGTGTGCTACACATATATAGCTTTAGTTTCAGTTAGGCGACGGATGTGCTTGTAGGCTAAATCAATCATCTGTCGAGCGCGCGTGCGCTTTCCTTGAAGTGTGCTCCAGTGTCGTCAATGTAGTTTATAAACCACATCGAAATAACTCGTCATTCGCAACACAATATGGCCGTAGTATTAGTCTGATAATCAAGATCAACCTGCTCTAGCAGTCAGTCGTTCCCGCTCGTACCGCAGAAAGCCGGATGTCATCGGCAGCAGTTAGCCGCTGCAACGCCCAATCTCGGCGTTTTCAGCTTCTGATATGTGTAATCGAAGGTGCAAATATGACCTCGCTTGGGTCAGTTATGATCGAAACTACATTTTAGCGGTTATTATACTCTTTGTAATGGAATATATATCCACGATCTTCACAGCGACCGTGGCTCACGAAGTGCGGCACTAAGCCTAATGCTCGTTTCGGCTACTGCAGATCTAGTACGCGGAACGTAAACAAGGCGACAGAAAATATGTTCAAACGGGTGACGAAAAGTACAGTGTTCAGTGAGCAGTTCAGATGCACGACCTTTGCTACGTAGGTATGACTAACCGCTTAGCGAGACAGTGCGACTGCCGCAACACATCTGCGATTACGCTCGTAAGTGTTGGTGCAAAACGTGCCAGGTAGACGTTCTGATCGAAGGCAGCCCATAACAAACAAACAATCTTCTGTCAGGTGGGCGCGAGCACGAAGAGACGAAAATCTGCGTTTCTAAGCGAGAAAACATTGCTATTGGATACCGGAGTTAGCTATAAGATGAAGAAAAAATAACCGGAAGCTTGTCTTTCGAGTGTGGCGTAGTGGGTAGCGTGTCAGGCTCAGAATAAGTAGTTCGTCAAGGTAGCAGGTTCGAATCCTGCGCGCTCGTTTTTTTTTCTTATTTCTTTTTCTTTTTTGTCCCAGTGCTCGTGTTTCAGCCTTAATTACGATGTGGGCATAACCAAAATTTTTAAAAACAATTTAAAAAGCCCGATTTTGGCCCATAACGCGTGTCCCAGTGTGCAGCGCGCCAGCGTCCAGTGTGCCCCGTGCAGCGTACCAGTGTACCAGTATCCAGCGCCACACTGGTCCCATAATCAGGTATGGCGCTGGGACAGCGCCACAGGGTTTTCCGATGGGGGAGCGCACCTGCATGCCGTCTACGTCCGTTACACGGCGTAGTACGCCCAAAGCTTTTGCATGCAGGACGTCAAGAGACAGTCTATTCTTTCTTGCGTTCACTCTTATGTCCGTGATATCATTCGGCACTAGCACTTCCAGAGACCTAGACACAGACTGCCTGTTAAAACGTTTCATGCTGACGGTAGGAAGTGCAGGCAGAAACAGGATGGTATTAGTGTTCGACCTTTGCGTTTCTCTTACAGTTAGAGTACTTGAGGATGAGGATGTCCTCGTGTTCGTTCTCTTCGCTTTGCGGCTCCGCACAGGTACGAAACCGTCATATGAAGGGTCCTCACTGCTGAGAGAGTAGACGTGGGTATCTTTACTGTCGCTGTCGCTCACTTGTCGAATCCGCTTCCTGGAGGCGGCCGCCGCTGACGCCGCCGGTGCCGGCTGGCGCCCGGGGGTGTTCTACATCCATCCCGTCCAAGAGAGCAGCGAAGACCGACCAACAGACTTAATTTTCCACAGAAATGCGCCGGAATTAGCAGAAATGGCGCTTATTCGAAACACACTTCTTCGTCGTTTCGGATTAAGTTTTGTGTTTGCGAATACTCTGCTGTGCTTTCGGGTGCAGTACACGTGACGCGACGTGCGGCGCGGAAGCAGACTTCGCTACATAGAAACAGCCGGGATGGCTTTAAACCGACGCCTCACCTCAGTGAATCTGTAACATCGTTAGGTTTTCGTCCTTCTCATTGCCACGTATTCGTTTTTCGTTTATTTGTAGCGTTCGTGCCCAACTTCCGTGATGACGTCTTCCAAAGCGTCTCCTTTCTTTTGATCACGGTATAATATAGACGCTATTCAGGCGAAGACACTTCTCGGCTTGCATGCAAGGCGAAATCGCGTGCAATGCCGGCGTCCGGCGCATGTGGTATTTTGGGCTCACAAAACACGCGGCATGCGTTTCCATCTTTAGTTGATGACGTGTCATAGCCGCGTTCCCTCTCTGAGATATTCAAATTTTCTGCGAACCGACAGCTCCCACGGGAACGTGTTTGTCTTCGTGACATGCAGCCGACAGATATACGCTGTAAGGGGGCCGATGAAGATCGACGTCGCGCGCGGCACATTTCGGTGTCTCCCCACCAATAATAAACCCCCCAAACGCAACAACATTTCGCTGTCCTCTCGTTCTGTTTCGGCAGCCAGTAATAACGTAGCATGAAAACATGTTATCGGCATACCAGCTGACCAGCGCGTGCTCGTGGCAACAGCGTTTGATGCGGAGAGCGTCCGCTAGCTACGCACCGTGTATGGGGAGCCACGCTCGACAAAAGAGAGAGCGAACGCCGGTGCAGGAGGAGGGGAAGAGGAGTTAACGTTGCTTTTTTTTTATTCAGGGGCTTTATATGGCACGATTCCCGAGCGCCACACTTTGTTGTAGGCAGCCAGGAGCACTGGGGAGCTGGGACTCGTCAATGTTTCGAACCACTTAATAATAATATCTGGGGTCAAGTTCTACAACCACGGTATGATATGAGAGACGCTGTAGTGGAGGGCTCCGGAAATTTCTATCATCTGGTGTTCTTTAATGCGCACTGACAACGCACAGTACACGGGCCTCTACCATTTCGCCTACACCGAAATGCGACCGCCGTGGCCGCGATCGAACCCGCGACCTGAAGCATTTGATACGTGACGCCATGTGCGCCTTGTGCCGAGCGGCGTTTGCACGACGCCAGAGCAAGGCGCAGCTCCCCAAGTGTGAAGTGCTCATCGCATAGAGCGTGAACTTCGTCGCGGATGCCCGCAGTGAGAAAGAAGCCATGAGACGTGAACCACTCGTGGCGGTGCTGCCGCGGGAGTTGGGGTACCTCGGGCGAGCTTCCGGGAGCGCTGACGCAGAGGGAATCAGCCACCAGTTCGGCCAGTTTCTGATACGAAAGTCCTCGTGCAACAGCAATGACGAGAACTGGAAAACGCGATTTGGAAGGTCTCACAACGGCTCCGAAAATTCGCCGGGCTCGTGCTGTGCGCCGCGGGTCACCCAGCGTGGCGCATAGACTGCCCCAAGAATGACCGCGTTGTTGTCTGGCGTGTCGGCGACACACGGCATCGAGGCGAATGTAAAGTGTCCACTGCTCCTTGTGGCGTACAGCTCGGAGATTAAGGAGATGTCCGTTACTGGTGTTCAACTGCCACTGGCACAACACACTTGCGCGAAGCCGCGTCGAGGCAGCGGTCGACGTGCGAGAAGACCACGACACTGGAGGTTGGGGAAGCAGCCGAGGGTTGACAGAAACGCGGCCAGTCCGTCACAATGTAGCTGCGCGTGGCTGAGAGGAGGAGGTTTAGGAAAGGAAATGAAGCAACTTCTGCAGCCCTACTTGGGAGCACGGCTCAGCGCCTGTAGGGGAATGGGGGAGAGGATATTAAAGATGTGAAGAGAGAGAAAGAAAGAAAGAGAAATGCTTTCCATGACCGAGGACGCAGAGGGCGGCCATTATAGCCGGTTGTCCAGTCTAGTGTCCCCGAAGGAAGCGAAGAACTGCCTTGAAGACCTACGATGTGGTGCCGTGCAGGGAAGAGGAGGTCCCTCTGGGTAGCCGCGTGTAGACCCTGGCGACGGAGTGTGGCGAGCAAGGTGGCTCCTTGTGCTTGAAGCGCTGGGCATGCACACAAAAAGGTGATCAATGGTTTCATCTGCGTGGCTTGGCGGCGCCGATCGAGAGGTTCCACGTGGAGAGGGTAGCGGTCAGAGCCCCAGGCATCCGCATACCTCTTCCACTCATACGTGCACTTGTTACTCACGAGTGAAAGGTCGATGGGGCTGCGCTTGCCACCGCGACGAACCAAGAAGGAACTGCCGGTGTTTACAACGAGGGGTCCTGTCTCTGCGATGAAGTCCAAGAGATCTATGCCACTTCTGCCCGTGTGGATACTTCCGCACGCCGTGTGTTGCGAGTAGTCCCGGCAGGGTGACGCAATGACCTCGGGGCATCGCACCAAACATATCACAAATGGCGTGTCCGATTTAGGAACTGGATGGACGTAAACACACGCCACTGCCGTGTCGCACTCACCAAGACGCACTTCCACCGCGACACATTCGACCACACATCACAGAGCACTGGAAAATATCAACGCATCTCTGCGGAGGCTTGCTGTCAAGTGGTGCTGCACCGCCTTTCGGGAACATGGAAACGCCCGAGTTGGTTGTCTCTGAAACACACCCCACAAGCTAGCGAAGCAGATAGGTTTAAACGTTATTCAAAGGCTCCGCGTCGAGTGCGGTGACAGGTAGACGATGATCACCTCAGCATCTTGCGAAGAGTGGTACATGGTTTTTTTTAGAAAGGTTAAATGCCAACTATCACCAAGGTGGTGCAGCGTTGCAAAGAGGAGGAGAGGCTACCGACCATGTCCACAACGACGATGCAGAGCATGCTGAAGAAGCTTGGCTTCAAGTATAAGAAACGCTTTCGGAACGCTCTTATCATAAAAGCGATGCATATCGTGCAGAGTCACCGCCGGTACCTGCGGCAAATAGCGCAGCTGCGACGCCTGGGCAGGCCAAGCTTTTCCACCGACCAAACGTGGGTCAACGCCGGCCACATGCGTAGTCAGGTGCGGATAGACGGCAATGTCCAGTTTCCACACGAAGCCCGACGATCTGGTATGTCGTCTGGTCTTCGAAACCCCAATGGCAAAGGAGGCAGATTTATTGTCACGCACTGCGTAGCGAACGTGATTTTAGAGCGAAAGCTGTTATGAGATCACAACAAGGGGTCGTTTCTGCGCCGCAGTTGTCCGCCGCCGCCGGTGTCCGTAACCAATATCGCACGAAATAAGAAAAAAACGAAATAAATAAAAAACACCTATGACCGAATGGGGAATCGAACCCGGGTCTTCTGCATGGCAGCCCAGCACTCTACCACTGAGCTTGAAACTGCTGTGCAAAATGACCCTATGCAGGCTTCATGTTGGGTAAGGAATCGCGTTAACGTGTGTTAAGCGTTTTAGAACAGTAAAGTAAGAACCAGGCGTCACACAAAGCGAATTGCGTAACGACTGGGTTACGCAATCGCCTGAGGCAAAATTCTTCATCGTTGTCAGCCACAGCATCAACAAAGTGCACATAATGCGTTACAGGAGTGTAGCGGGTACAGCACTTTTCTGAAGAATGACGAATAATGGCATAGTAGACGCTTCCCCCCACTACACAAAAATTATGATGATTTAGGGCGTAGTGGGTACCATGTAGTTGCCCCAAGAATCTTTAAAAAAGGCTCTAGAAAGGCCGCTCTCCAGTGGCGTAGCCAAGGGGGGGGGGTTAAGGGGGGTTCAAACTTCCCCCCCCGAAATTTTTCAATTTTGCTTGCGTGTATATACACGGACACACACAAGCGCACGCACGAACACACATAAAGTATGGTTGAACCCCCCCCCCCCCCCCCCCGAAAAAAAATTTCTGGCTACGCTCCTGCCGCTCTCCCAGCTTTCGCTGTGGCTGTGCTGCGAGTTCCGCGCAGGCCTGGCGTTTTTGTCGAAGGCGCAGCGGAAGTGTTCCGAGCTAAGAAAGCTGAGGCGACTAGAACTTGGAAATCGACGCCTTCAAAAGCGGCCAAGATGACCCTCCTTGGAGTTGTCGCTGCACGACGGTACAAGGATGCTTCGACGCCTAACTCAGTCGCTGTGCCGCCGAAGATTGAAACAGATGACAATGAAAATCAATCGAAAACGACGTCATGCTCTTTGAAGTTCAGATTCAAATGTCATCTGTCAGCCACTGTGGGAGCGACCTCGAATCCCGGGTTTCGGCACCAGAACGAAGTGTAACGAAACGCGATAGAAGGGACCCGGACGTCTGGCTATGTCGAAGGCATTAGAACAACTGAGCGAGCCAGCGCCCGTGGCTGTTGCTCGTGCCCGCGCTCCTTCGTCCTCCTTTATTTGCAACAACCACTATGAAGAGTGCTTCTGCCAGAAGCTGCTTCTACTTCCACCTGGCAGTGTTATAGTTATGGATAACGGGTCATATCATTCTGTAAAGTACCGTGCATGAGTATCCTCAAGAAGGATTTACTGGTCTGGCTTACCGAAAAAGGTGTGGCGTGGAGCAGCGACATGGTAAAGACCGAGCTCATGAAGCTTGTTGACAACGTAC
>JALIZH010022512.1:0-11313 GCA_030522465.1 Rhipicephalus appendiculatus
TTATTACTCAAAGTTGAGATGGTTCCAAAACTTTGCAGCTGCCTTTCTATCCTTTTTGTTCACTTCTGCCATCCATTGCGCCCCCCTTTCTTCTAATCTTTTTCATTGATCAGATGGGATGCTTCCCTTCTACAGCTCAAAAAGTTATCCCATCTTCTTTCAACTTCATCTTCCGGTTCACCTCTCTGCTTAGCATATCTGTGTTCCCTGGAGGCTTCCTGTCGTTTTTTACTATGGCCCTCTTAACTTCCTCATCCCACCAGCTCTTGGGTTTGTGTCTCCTTTTCCCAGTCGATTTGACTCGTACCTTAGCAAGCT
Organism: Rhipicephalus appendiculatus; assembly: GCA_030522465.1. Lineage (NCBI taxonomy): Eukaryota > Metazoa > Arthropoda > Arachnida > Ixodida > Ixodidae > Rhipicephalus > Rhipicephalus appendiculatus. The sequence goes on from JALIZH010022512.1 coordinate 319, forward strand.
CTAGCTCAAACAGGCTAGTTAGATTTGTGTACGTCCACACTGTTTTAGTATCCTCTGTGATTACTTTCTCAATTTGTTTGTGCTATTTCTATTTGCCTTTCTGAATAAATGTTACCCTGTCAATGCTCATCTCGCCTGCTTTTTATTTTCATTTCTCTTCCAAAACTCAGCCTGATACGTTTCTGATCACTACCTAGGCTTCTGGAGCCATATTCATCTATGTTCATCACCCTTAGCCTATCATACATCTTATGTGACATCAGTGCGTAATCTATCGTCGACTGCAGCCTTCCTACCTCCCATGTTATCTGCCCTTCACACTTCTCAGTACTGTTGCAGATGATTAAATCATGCCTTTCACACATATCCATCAGCATTCTGCCTGTTGGGTTAGTATATCCATCCATATCTTCTATGTGCACATTCATATCGCCTAGTATAATTATCTCACACTCTTCTCCTAGTTCATCCATGTCATTTTCTATGCACTCTATCATTTATTTTATTATTTATTTATTTATTCTGCTTTTAAAAATTTTTTTCCGGTCGGTATTCACAAAGGACAATGGTTGCATTCCCAATTTTTCTGTATCGCTTCCTGGTATATCTGATGTTGTTATTTCTGAGAGTGGTGTGTGCAATTTGCTCTTAAACCTTGATATTAAAAAGTTGCCGGGACCCGATGGTATTCCAAACGCGTTTTTGAAGCGCTATGCGGAATGGTGTGCTAAGTACTTGTATGTTCTGTTCACTAGATCATTAAGCGATGGTTCCTTACCAGATGACTGGAGGACGGCCGAAATCAAACCTTTGCATAAACCAGGGAAAAAATCATGCATCGAGAATTACCGACCCATATCACTAACATGTACGTCATGCAAAATTTTAGAACATATAATTCATAAACACATAGTAGGTTTCTTAGAAGAGCACAAGGTACTCGTAGATGTGCAACATGGTTTTAGGCGTGGATTTTCTACGTGTACTCAATTAGCTGAAACCATGCATGATTTCGCACAGTCGATTAATGAAGGAAAGCAAACAGACGCTATATTCATGGATTTCCACAAGGCATTTGACAAGGTGTCGCATAATAAATTAATTCATAAATTAAGGTATTATATAAAAAAATGATCAGATACTTGCTTGGATTACGGCCTACCTTTCTAACAGACGCCAATTCGTCAACTTAAACAATGCTTCTTCTTTAAATGCCGAGGTTGTTTCTGGAGTCCCCCCAAGGGTCAGTTTTGGGACCACTTTTATTTTTATTATTTATTAACGACATTGTGGCAGAACTTTCAGTTCGTGTGAAACTCTATGCAGATGACTGTATTTTATATGAAAAGGTATCTTCAGTTGATGATCAGGTGCGTCTAAATAATGACCTGGCAAAAGTCATTGCATGGTGCGAAAAAATGGCAAATGTTAATTAATTTTGATAAAACTGTTTATATGCGAATTAAAAACAAAAAAAGGCCTCTTCATTATGCATATGGTGTGGATAGCATATCACTATTAAAGGTAACAGAATACAAATATTTAGGCTTGTGGATCACTAATAATCTTTCTTGGAATAAGCACATAGATACTGTTGTTTCTAATTCCTTGCGCAAACTGTTTTTTTTTAGACGCTCATTGAAGTCATCTACTTCTACTGTTCGTTTGTTAACATACAATTCCTACATTCGTCCGTTGTTGGAAAATGCAGTGATTATTCGGGACCCATTCACTTTGACCAATGTTAAAAAACTAGAACGCATACAGCATAAGGTAGTTCGGTTCATCTTCAATTCCTATGGTCGCACATCTGTGAGTGAGCTGATTAAACGCAGTGGACTGCCCTCGGTGACGGAGCGCAACCGTGTCTGCCGATTAAAGTTTCTCTTTCAGCTCGTAAATGGCCATTAGAACGTTAACACTTCCAATTTTCTTACCTACTCATCTGGTTATCAAACCAGACAAAGGCATGCTTTAACCATAGCTCCCTTTAACACAAGGAATAACTGTTTTAAATATTCTTTTTTTCCTAGGACAATAACAGACTGGAATAATCTTAATACCGAAAATTGTTACTCAAAAGTCTTTAGCAATGTTTGAAAAATATCTGAATATGTTATGAATTTGTGTTTGTGTAATTTTATTTGTTCGTTAGCAGTGTTTATTGAATTGATACAAATGTTTGAAGAATGCCTGCAATTGCTATGAATTTGTATGTGCTAAACTGCTTGTACAAATTCATGTATATCCACCCTGACAAGATCTGGTACCAGATCGCAGTACCTACAAATAAATATAGCAATGTGGCGCGGCAGTCTTCCGGCGGGGCAGGGCAAGGAGCACAGGCACCGGGCTCGTTGCCGCTAGGCGGAGCCACACGGTGGACGGGGGATCGGCGAGCGGGAACAGGAGCGCAGCAATCGCAAGCCGGAAGCGAACGCCTGCAGCGTAGAAGGGTCCTGTTGGTGGGGGGACTCCAATGTGGCCAGAGTTGAGCAGGGCGTCTTCACGACAGTGAAGGCAGACAGGAGGATGAAAGTGGAGGCCCAGTCAGGGAAGTGCATGATGGATGCACTGGCCAAAGCACAGGAAGTGGTAGGAGACAGCATGGAGGGCGAAAACCTCGTCATTATTCATGCTGGTCTCAACGATGTGTTGAAGGGAAAGAGCCAGAACCTTCAGAGACAGCTGGAGGGTGGGGTGCGTAGCCTTAGAGAAGCCTCTGAGAGTGTGCATGTGACCATATGCACCATCCCAGAGGTCCGGGGGCGACCTGGCGGGATGGAAAGGAGGGTGATAGAGGCTAACTGTGTCATCAGGAGTATGAGCCGGCAGCTCGGGTACAGCGTAATGGAGGTAAACCAGGACGTGTACGAGCCTGGCTCCCGCCCTTTTGCACAAGATGGAGTTCATTACAGCGGTGCCACGGGCAGAAGGGTAGGTAATAGGATGGGTCGCCAAGCCACAGCTTTTTTAGGGGGGACCCAGAGCCCTGAGGCCACCAGTGTAGACAAGGACGATTTCAAAGAGGCACCAACATTCAAGACACGCAGAGCGCAGGGGAGAAGAAATCGATGTAAGCACAAGGGCCACGCTAATTCAGACATAGGGTATATTAACATGCAGGGTGGCAGGAACAGGGTTGAAGTGGGGAGAGATAGAAGAGCAGCTAAGGCAGGAGAAGCTGATGGTATATGGGTTTGTAGAGACACATCTTAGGGACATGGAGCAGCCACCTTGCAATCCGGACTACGCATGAGATTATTGCAATAGAACAGAAGGTAGCAGAAAGGGGGGGAGGTATCGGGGCATTTATTCATAAAAGTGCGAAAAAAAACAAATAAAAGGAAAACTTATCGCTTTGTACGCTGCTCCTGCATCATCCAAGCGTCCGCGCTGACGTCCAGTAGCTAGCTGTAGGCAGTAACGCGACACCAAGCGGCCGACCACGGCAGGCTCTCTGTGCCACCGCGACGCCCGTGCTCGGTACACTAATATGTATAATTAGGCACTATACCTGAATGCATGTATCGTTAAGTGTGCTGTGCAAGGCTAAAATGGCTACTCCCGCGATTTCGGTCTGCACTGCGGAGGCTGCAAGCGAGATGACGGACTGTATTTTGCTTAACGTATCCCCTACCGCCAGCTAAGGGAGTCCCCCAATAAGATCGGCTGATCTGCGCCGTCTACTCCCCGGTGCGTGGCTCACCGACACTCTGATTGAGTTCGGCGTCAGCTACATTTTGAACGACCTCGTCAGTGAAGAGCTTCGCCGTGCCGCCCATGTGTTTGGCCCACACTTCTACACTCGGTCCAGGGAGCGCCCCCTGCCGGCTGGGCCCCGATTGCTTTGATGCATGGTGAAGACTCGTGGGCAGGTAAAACGAAGAAATTTTACACTGAGAGCACTCCCTATCCATTCTTTGCGACCATATGGAACGGATGGATGGACTGCAAGACCCACAAAGTGTTGACGTTGCAGCAGCCCATGGAGAATCCCGACGCATGGTGGGAAATTGTGCAGGGACCTTGTGGCACAGCAGTGAGCGGCGCAGTGTTTAGCGTCGTCCTCCAACCCACCATCCCGAAACCGTTTAAGACCAATGCGGCAAAGGCCCGTCTTGACAAGCTAACGACCAAGTCGGAAAACGTGGGAGGGGGGGCGCCTTCGGACGAGAACTCCCGATCCCTCGGACGAGAACTCCGAGACATAGTTCGGGGACCTGGCGGTGCAGGTCTGCGCCACCCTGAGACCCAAGAGGTCGTCGTCCCCCCCCCCCCCACCACACCCCCCACCCTGGCTGACCCAAGCCCCCCAAGATGAAGACTGCCTGACGGCCTTCACGTCCGTGCCCTTGGACGACGAGGCAAGAGAACTTGTCGTCCAGTGCGCGTCGACAGTGTGCGCGAGTGATTGTGCAGAACTGTTTTGTAACATTTGTGTGTCTTTGTATTTACGTGGCTTTAAGTATGATCCTGTTTTTATTGCTTGTGTTTACGGCGGCGGAGGTCTCTGGGGACAAGACCCCGCCCGGATGTCTCCCCGCGCTCTGTTTCGTGCGAACACCACGTTGCTCCCCGACGCGTGAGGGAAGATGTGTTAACTCTCAGTGACATAACCCAGTGCGTTCGGAGGAGGTCCCCATTCCACGGCACCAAGTTCGAGACCCCCACCAATGATGAGATATCCCTGTTGCTGGCCAACCCCGAGGACGACTCCCTCGCTCAAGCAACTGTACCCACCCCGCAATGAGGCAGATATGGGGATCAGGAACCTCCGCATGGCGGATATGTTGACATACGGCATAAAAAACATCACGGCGAGACAGGCTGTTCCAAGTCCTGCAGCTATGCCGAGGGTTCGATTACATATTGACGTGCAATCTCCTCACCGCCATATTCTGCTTTGGACCATTGTGGTGGGAGGGTGTGCAAGCGTCTGGGGTCTTCGAGGGCGATCCGGAACACTTCAGGACATGCTGTAAAACGCTGTCCGACACAATAAAAAAGACAAAAAACGACTTAGCAGACGACGACCGCGTCTACTTTTACAATGCGCTTCGTTATTTGGCGCTATGTGTCCCCCCCCGTGCCAGGCTGGAACCCTGTAAAGGAGACGGAGGAACTGGCTTCTGGCGGGCAACGAGCCCACGGCCTGGTGCTGGACAGTGACCTCGACTCCGAGGGCATCCTCGACCGGATTCACAACCTGGTCCGATATAAGCCCGGCAGAGTGTGCGACAATCGACCATTCGTAAAATGGCTCAGATCGTGTGAATGGGAGCGCTCGGGGTCATCGTCTATCAGACGTGTCGAATACGAGGTGGAAGTGGATGGTGAGCGGCGACGTGGCCACTTCAAGGCGCGCAAGAACTTGATATTGGACGTGTTTCCATTCGATGACCTTGTCGAGAGAGTGCGCCAACATGACAGTCAAGAAAATAAGGCACTGGTGAAGAGCGAATTTGGCAAGGTCCGGTTGGCCGTTTCAGCTCCCCTGGATGTCTACCTCCAGCAAGGCTTCCTATACGGCGTCTCCGGCAGTGCCTATCTGTCATGGCCTGGGAACACACCCGAAGAAAGCGTTGGTGAAGAGATGCGTCGAACTGAGCGAACGTTCGTACAGATGGCCTCTGGGGCCTACGCCTTACCGTACGACTTCGCCAGGTTCGACCATCAGCCCACCACTGATGAGGTCGTGGCCTAAAGAAAGACTGTTCCTGTCTGATCCAGATCAGACAGAACAAGAACTTTCTGCTGTCGCAGATCGCTAATGCGGATCAAACGCCGCTCAACTTTGACATGCCGCAGAACACAACAATTGCCCAAAAAGGTGTGCGGAGTGTGCACGTTAGAACAACTGGTGCAGAAAAGCAGAGGTGCACAATCATGCTCGCTGTAACAGCGGACGGGAGGAAGCTGCCACCTTTTGTAATTTTAAAAGAAAGACACTCCCAAAAGCAAAGTTCCCCCCCATCGCCCCCGAAATTCACGTTCAGATGCAGGAGGAAGGTTGGATGACTGCGGACCTTATGGTCGACTGGGTAAAGACTGTTTGGGGACGCCGCCCAGGGGCACTTCTTTACCCTGCCGCTGCTGGTCGTCTACAGCTTCCGTGGTCACCTTGTGGACTCGGTTCGGATGAAGCTGAAGGAGCTGCGGACCGACCTGGCCGTCATTCCAGGGCGGTCTGACATCAATGCTGCAGCCTCTGGACGTATCCTTGAACAAACCGTTCAAGGATAATGTCCAGAGGCTGTATTCAGAATGGATGGCCGAAGGCAACCATTCCATAACTCCCAGAGGCAAAATAAGGAAGCCGTCGGTGGAGTGCCTCTGCGCGTGGATAACCGAGGCATGGGCCATGATTTCCCCAGAAATCATAGTCCGCAGTTTCAAAAAAAACTAGGATTTCGAACAGCTTGGACGGGACGGAAGACGACATGGTGCACGACAGTGGCGAAGAAGAGAATGTTGAAGCTGGCGATGACTCCAATGAGACCGCTAGCAGCGATGTCGACGTCAGTCTTGACTCGGACTCGAGTAGCTCGGTCAAGAGACACTTTATTTGCTAGTGGCTTTAGTGCCTGCAAATAAATCTTTCTTTGTGTTGAACCTGTGGTTTTATATTGTTAATTGTTAAGGTAAGTCTTGATTATTACTTCTCAAAGCTTGAAGTTAGTTGCTGGCGTGAGAACCCCGATATACGGCAGCTTTGTTTTCCTTTTCTATTTTTCTTAGCGCCCTGCATGTCTTCGCGAAAAATTTTCCCCGCGTAATTCTCACAGCCCCCAACATTTCATTGGTTTTTCGCGATAAACAGTGCGAAGATTATGCGAGTAAATATGGTATTTTCCACCACAGGGAGTGTTGCCACTACACCAACAGCAACATCTCCCTGAGCGTGTGTAACAGCTGGTGTTCATGCACAGCAACACGTGCTAGGGAAGACATGCCAGACATGTGCAAATAAATTTGAAAATGAAAAGTGATGTCTGCCTATTTCCAAGTCTCCCACTTTTATGAAGTCGTGAAACAATATTTAGCAGATAAAATCAGCTAGTATAGGTTACTGTAATAAGGTAATGCAGTTCATTCTATCAATTTTTCTCTTGTGTACTTTGTGTCCCAGGTATATTTGCTTCGCTCCGAAATTATTTGAATGAGGTAACTATTTGATTCGCATTCACTTCAAAGTAAACATCACTTTTCGCACATGCCTACAGAACTGGCATCGAGAAATCCAGAACACAGAGTGGAACAACTGGATATCAATTTCAACCATGTGGGCCCATTTTCTCTAACTTTACAGCCGCTTTTCAACAGACCCCATAGGCCTTGCCACTAGCGATGCTGACACCAACACTCGGCCAGGTGGAATATGCCCTCTGAGCACGAAATGGAGACTTCCTCACTGCAATTACGTGGCTACAAGCCTGAGGCGATGGCATGCATCTCACTCCCCATCACCAGTGACCAGTTCGACCATCTTTCTGAAAATTCATCTACACAAGATGTCAGAGTACTCAGGCTGAACATCGTGAATGAGGGAGGTGCAGAAGATTGGATGAGGATGTACAGCGCTACGACGCTACGACAAACACATGACGAATATTTCAGAAGTCTGAGAGGGAGTGAGAACGTTGTACAGTTGTAACGTCCAATCATAACCAACGAATCAATCAAACACTCGCATGCACGAAATGCTTGACACAGCATACCAGCAGATTGATGGGATTATATATTTTTTAAAAAATGCTCATAAGGTCACAGCTTCCCAAATAAAGGGCTGTTTATTTTTATTTCAGGACAGTGTCCCAAATTCTGGCGCTGCCAGCATCGTTACCATTACGAAACAAGGACATCACAGAGAACCACGAAGTGTGGAGCAAGATTAGATATAAAGTGTGTTGGGCCTAGTTGGTACATAGCATTTAAGGTGAGAACTTCAGCGCAAACCAAGACGGACTGCAATTAGATACAAAAGCTAAGAAGTCAGGTTGGTACTAAAAAAACAAACTCAGTTTTGCACAGACCTGTGCCTCTTCAAGCTATAACCAGGCTTAGATAAACACAAACACAGCACCGAATCTGTTGACATTAAAGATGCTCTAGGCCAGCCCATAAACAAAGGATTCATTCAAAACTTATACTGAAGTTTGCATGAGGCCTACAAAAGCCATCCGTCATCACGATCTTTGCTTCCCAACTAGATGGCACCCCTCTGCTTGTAAATGGCAGCATAAATCACAACAAGAGGAGCGCGCACTTGTGGCACAAAGAATGGATGTGCTCCCGATTCGGGCCACCACAAAACCCACTGAAAAAGCTGTAGGGGAAGGCAGCTATGGGTGCAGCTGCGGCTGAGCTCGATGATGATACATTTGCTGACCAATTACTAAAAACAGTGCAAATGTTCCAGCCATGGAATCATGCAATGCTTTCTTTTATTTGGTTATTTCTCAAGGGGTTGGTACATGCTCAAACTAGCTTACCCAATCTCGGCTCGGTGACATAGACTACGATGCCTGCGGGCTCCACACGTTCCACTTCTAGCGGGGTTACGTGGAGAACCTGCGGTACTTGTCGCGCTGGCTGGACGCTAGGCATGGCATCGGCACGTAGAACCATAAAACAGACCCTTTCCATGCAGCCGGTTCCTGTAAACAAGTGGCCAAAGTTCTTTGCTAATACCTCAAAGCTGCTTTGCATACAAAAGTGCTATCGCATCAACCATTCCAGCTGGCAACTTGCACCACTCAACCTGGGAGACACAGTTCGCATCAAAGACGGGATGCAGGACATGAAAGCGCAAGATATTGAAGCTACAAAATATCCGCAATAATACAACATAGTTACTAAAGACGGCACAATCCTGCAGCACAATCAGAGACATCAAATGCCTACAAGAGAACTTTTTCTATAGAGAGGCCTTCACGAGTGCGCAGGGAACCTCAGCCAAGGTGCAGAACAAAGTTGTTCAGCACACCGAGGCAACGACGCCAGAGTGTCACCGCCGACAAAAGTAGTCCTGCCTCCTTCGACGCTCCTGCAGGCAAGCAGCAGCACCAGCAACCCGCACATAAAGGGGCCCTGCGACACAAATTCAGCGTGTAGTTTTCTTCCCTTCTTCTGATAGGTTGGCAAAACATGTGGAGCTCACTCAGACTCACTCATGAAATATGTTTTGCCCTTGGGACTCACTCCGACTCAGATTCACCAAACTTTCCCTCAACCGGACTCATTCGGACTCAGATTCACCAAAATTTTTCCCAGTCGGACTCACTCAGACTCAGACTCACGAAAATTTTTGCCAAAATAAAACTGGTACAGTAAAAGCTCGTTAATTTGGAAAATCGGTTAATTCGGACACATCATCTGGTCCCTGTAAATATACGCATTACTCTGAGGCTGGGCGCCCGTTATTTCAGACAGATTTCACCGAAAATCGGATAATTCGGCAACTTTCGGACCGCTGGCGAGGCTCGTAAAGGAAAAATAACAATCCACAACAAAAGTGAAACTCAAACGTAGCATCGCCATGGACATCAATTATCGACTTAGCTTGACTTGAGACTGGTTTAATGCCTCTTCTTCACGTGTGGGTTTGGCGGTGCCATTTTGCTGCTTTGCTCCCGTTGGTGTACTGCATCGTTGAACCCCGTTTTATCGAGGAACGATTCAGTACGACTCCTTTAGCTTGATCGTTGCTGGTGCTTTTGTGCCGAGTTCTCGTGTGCCCGCACTCTCCGCCGATGGCAACACCGCCGAAGCGGCCCAAGTACGAGGCCAAGGACTTCACCACCAAGCAGAAATTTTGCATGCCCTGAAAAATGGGCTCTCCCAACAAGAAGTGATGAAGAGGTTCAATGTTAAAAGAAGTACTCTTGGTGCATATGTTAAAAATGAAGACCAAATTCTGCAGGCGTTTGAAGGTGGGAAGTTCAGCGCATCTAGAAAGTAGCTGCGAACAGCAGCTCATCCAGAGTTGGCAGAAGCCCTTCTTCGGTGGGTGGTCAGCTCGTGTAATGCAAACCTGCCATTGAGTGGACACCTGATTATGGCGCAAGCTGAAAAGTTTGCAGCGATGATGGACATTGATTCCTTCAGAGCGTCGGAAGGATGGTGTGCACGGTTCAGGGAAAGACACGGCCTTGTTTTCAAGACCGTTTGCAGCGAAAGAGGTGCCGTGAGCAAAGACACAGTCAACAACTGGAAGAGCGCTCAGCTGCTGGAGCACCTTGCCGCCTATGATCTGAGTGACATATTTAACGCTGATGAGGCAGCACTTGTTTTCAAAGCGTTACCGGACAAAACTGCGACTACGAAAGGGGATCCTTGTATCGGCAGCAAAAGAAACGAGGAACGAGTGACCGTAGACCGTACTTTTAGCCGCCAACATGACGTGGACAGAGCGCTTGCCGCTTCTCGTTATAGGAAAAGGCTCAAAGCCACACTGCTTTAAGAACATCAACAATCTTCCTGTGGATTATCGTGCGTACTGAAAAGCGTGGATGATGGGCGAAATTTTTGCAAATTGGATCCAAAAGTTGGATCGACAGTTCTGTATGAAGAACCACAAAGTGTTAATCGTGCTGGACAACTGCAGCGCAGATAACAGTGTGACCGGACTGAACAACATTGAAGTTGCTTTTTTTGCCGCCGAATACGACATCAGCGCTTCAACCCATGGGCCAGGGCATAATCCAATTCGTGAAAACCAAGTACCATAGGTGCGTGTTGGAATGGATGCTCCTGTGCCATGACGTCGGCAAACGATACGACGCGAGTCTCCCGAGTGCATTTAGCATTCTTGCGTATGTGTGGTAGTGTGCCTCGATGTCCTCTCGCCCGCCTCTCCGTAGGGGAGTGGAGCCACCCTTTATCTGAGCTCCTGCTGCCAAAACCAGTTTTCGTAGCACTGTCCGCCATTTTCACGCCGAGGCGTGCGCTTCGACGATTGCTACAACGCGGTTACAGCGTGCCGGTAGTCGG
>JALIZH010022513.1:0-68385 GCA_030522465.1 Rhipicephalus appendiculatus
TGTGGGGAATGAAAGATAGCGGAGAGGTAAAAAAGGATAGTAGGAGAAAAACATCGGCAGATCCCACGCATTGTGGGAATCGATGTAATGGGCAGGGTTGCCGTTGGCTGGACATGAAAAGGCGCCAGAACTCACGCTAAAAGTAGCCAAAGTAGCCATGTCATTTGTTATTATCGCCAAATTTATAGCCAAATAGAAAAGAAGTGGTATTATCAACTAAGCCTTTACTATTGATGAATAAATAAAACCATTTTGAATAAGTAAGGCCACAAGTTTAAAAAAGAGCCATGGCGCCAACTGGAAATTTTCGTCGCCAACGGGGTTCAAAAGTAGCCAATTTGGCGCAAAGTAGCCACCAACGGCAACCCTGGTAATGGGAAGCAGCCAGCAAGGAACAAATCATGCTGTTCATAACATGCATATCATGATGTACATGTTAGGACTTGTCATTTATGTTGGTCATACAGTCACGTCACCCAATAACAATTTTGGTGTATATCAAGCTAGCGAACTGGACGCAAGCGCACCATGAGCGTGGCATGTAAATGGCGTTGTACAAGACATGCATGCCATGATTGTCATGTTACCACCTGCCACTTATGATCGTCATACAGTCACGTCACGCAATACTAATTTTGGTGTATATAAAGCTAGCGAAACGGCCGTGAGCATGCCATGAGCGTGGCATGCCAGTCATGTTTCACATGACAGGCCATGATTTCCATATTACCACCTGTCATTCATGTTGGTCATCAGCGCTTGTGTGTGTCGTTTCTTTCCTTTTGTTGTGGTGCGTGTTTACGTTCGCGCTGTAAATGTACATCTAGGCATACAGTCACGTCATGCAATACCAAATTTAGTGTATGTCAGGTTAGCGAAACGGCCGCGAGCGTGCTGTTTCGCTAGCGTGACATGCAAGTCATGTTGCACATGACATGTCATGATTTCCATATTACCACCTGCAACTTATGTTCGTCATACAGTCACGTCACGCTATGCCAAATTTGGTGTAGATCAAGCTAGCGAAACGGCCGCGAGCGTGCCATGAGCGTGGCGTGCAAGTCATGTTGCACATGACATGCACGTCATGATTTTCATATTACCACCTGTCATTTATGTTGGTCATGCAGAATTGTCTCATCATGCCGCTTTTTGAAGATATCAAGTTAAGGAAACGGCCGCAGGAGCACCACGGCCATGGCGGGTAAATCATGCCGTTCATGACAAGTTAGTCATGATTTTCATGATATGACCAATCATTCATGTTTGTCATATAGTCATGTTATGCCATACCAATTTTGGTATAAATCCCATTAACGATACTATCTGGAGAGCACGAAGTCGTAGGCGACTAGATAGATAGATAGATAGATAGATAGATAGATAGATAGATAGATAGATAGATAGATAGATAGGTAGATAGGTAGATAGATAGATAGATAGATAGATAGATAGATAGATAGATAGATAGATAGATAGATAGATAGATAGATAGATAGATACCCTCAAAGTCGCCGAAGTTCGCTAAGAAATGCTTCGCATTTAAAAACGTAGCCATTGTTCTCACAGACCCGTTGCTACTTCTGGCTACATTCCTTGGCTCAAGTTGGCAACTGTTTGGCTAGTTTCTCAAGTTTCTTGGCTATTTTTTATCTTTTCGGCTTGTCAAACCTGTGTCCTGACGCTCCATTTCAAGTAAGTCAAAGTACAAGCAGCATGCCTTGTACACTGATAACGGCGATCGCAGTCATTGGCCGTCGGTAATCTGATCATTGGTGAAACGCGTCGTCTTTTGTACATGAGTGATTGGACCTTCCAGTGTTATCGCTGGCGCTCTCCTAGAGTCCCGAATAAACTTGACTATTCGCGTCCTGCGTGCAATCTTAACACAACAATCTCGAACAATCGCGAAGCTTCCCAAAAAGTTCGGCGCTGGCTGCGCCGAAACGGTGATATCAATTTTGTGGGTGAAAGTCGAGTGCACAACTTTAAAGAAATAAGGGCGCGTAGCAATGCCCCCCCTTCACCCCCCCACCCCTCTGTGCCTCATGACAAAGTGTCGCCCCAATGCTGACAACAGAGCAGGCAGGAGAGGCAATTAAAAAGACTAGTTCGAAATGAAGTTTCACATTTCATCAGCGTGCGTAAGGCCTTCAGGCGCACTACCTCGACCTCTTCGGTTCGAGCGCGGCGCTACTGCGACTTCCTAATGCCGTCGGGGATAACATAGTAGTACAGCGTCGGGACGTCAAAATGCCTTGTATGGCCCCAAGTATTACCAGAGAAGCTTTCCACTGAGTCCACGTAGACGTATCGGCGTCCCACGCGTCGATGTTTTCTTCGACGGTGACCTTGGGTAGCATGGCGCTGAGCGTCGTTGCGGGGCTCCTTCCATAAGCCAGCTTGAATGGTGTCATCTGTGCGGTTTCTTGTAACGCCCTTTTGTAGGTCAAAGTTACATGCGGAAGGATAGCGCCCCGATTCTTGAGTTCAACGTCGGCGCCCATGGCTAACATGTCGGCGATGGTTTTTAACGCGACAGCGTTAAAGAGCTCGTTTCGCAGAAATTCCGGCGTCGGCGTCGGTGTCGGCGTCGTTTGTTGTCAGCGAAAAATCATCATCTTGTCCGTGACCGAAAAATCGAGAAAGATGCAAATAAAATAAATAATAAAAATTTCTGGGCCCGAGTGAGGATCGAACCCAGGCTTTCTGCGTGGCAAGCAGGTGTTCTACCACACAGCCACGCGTCTGCTTGGAGGTACAGCAAAAATAACTGCCTCTGCTTGGAAATGCCGTGAAAATAACTTTCATGCTTTACAAACACACGCGTCCTGTATACAGGCGTCACAATACAACATGTAATATCGCAGCAATATTGCATGGTACAAGCGTACATTGCCATCGGGCGTCAGAACATGTGAATGTCACAACGACATCGTGGTTTAAAGCCAGCCAACCATTACAAAAGGCACACACGTTACTGCGCGTATTCCCTTAAGGCGCCGTAGTGGGCACATAGCAAGTTCGGAAACATTTCACGCGCATAATTGCTCGTGGTTTAAAGCATGCTGCCCATTACATAGTATGCACTAAGTGATAGAAGTAAGCACTAAGGACAGGATATCGCTATCGCGTTCAACTCTTAAAGGCGAAGCTTGAGGGTCCCCAAATTTTTTTATTCAAGCGTTATTTCGGACCATTGGTCGGCGGGTCGTAGATGGTTGTCTTGCGACGACTTGTCTCGCTGTATCGCAGGATGGCATGAGCTAGGTCCGCTGTAAAAGCTGTCCCTCTGTCTACAATGAGGAGCCTGTTATACTTGCGGTAGGGGCCTGGGTAATGTCATTTAGTATTATTTTTTCTTTTTATTTCGATAGCAATTATATGGGCACTCTCGGCTGCTTTTTTGCCGTTGGCGTCGCCGTCGTCATCATGCCCCGTATATATATATATATATATATATATATATATATATATATATATATATATATATATATATATATATATATATGCCACGAAGAAAAATAATTCATAAAAATATGTTGCCGACGCGCGGAAACGAACTGGCGACCTCTCACTTCGCAGCGCGCGGCGTTAACCGCGGAGCCACGAAAGCGCACGTCCTTGGACATAGTAACGGCGAGATATTTATATAGACCATTTATCCGCTGGCGGTACGCCGATCTCGGGGGGGGGGGATATCAGCGTGTTCGCAGCATTACCAGCGAGATGGCACGAAGGACGCGCTCGGCGCCCCGCTTCCTATATGAACGTGTACTTTTCCCTACGGTGCGTGGTCGCCCGTGCGCGGGCGCTCTCATCTCGCGGCGGGGGGAGGCTTGTACGTCTTGGGCTTTCACCGGAGCGACTGCGTTGTAGTTATTGAGCGCACGAAGGTCACTTCGCTCGCTGCCGAGTCCCCGTTTGCGAAAAGAGCGCGCTGTTCAAACACAGTGAAGTAACAACTGTGACACTATTTAGTTCGCGCTCATCCTGTGCATACCTATGTGTATACGTTTCGTGCGTCCTTTGAGTTTGAGCAGCGCGTTGTGTGTTGAGCTGTGAAGGTTGTTAGTTCGCGCTCGTCCTGTGTGTGTTTTTTTCGCGCGTTCTTTCTTCTTGAGCAGCGCGTTGGACGTATCGATCTGGTTGCCGTTCTTCGCGTGACATTCCAATTTGTTGCTATCGCATTCTTGCTTCGCCCTTGTGGCGAGACTGCGACTTTTTTTTACCCCAGAATAACTAATCTCCGCATGCAGAAATTCTGGAGCCCCATGTCGCAGCAGCATGTTACAAAGAGAAAGAGAAAAAAGTCAAATAATAGAGAGAAGAGAGAAAAAGAAAGTGAGGGTGAAAAAAAGAGAAAACTAAGGAGAAACGAGAAAGCCGCCCGGATCTACAGAGAAACTTAACGAAATAAAAAAGAACGTAGCCCAGCGAGTGGCGACCGGCCCGTGCTTCGATGTGCCAAGCCTTGCGCGACTTAGTCAAACTTCCCGAATTTTTTTTGTCAATAATGCTAAGGTCCGGGGACTGGGGCGGGCGCCTTAAAATGTAATTCAACGCCCTTCAAAAGAAATAATAATCGTCACCTTGCAAGATATGTTTACAGGCGTGTTGTCCTACTGGAAAATGGAATCTCCTTCGGCGAAATGTCCATCCAGAACGAAATTCACCATCCCGTCATCCAGGATAGAAAAGTAGATTCCTGAACGGTCACTTACAGCCGCTCGCTCGAAGTATTAATATCACCTTCTGAAGAGATTTGATTTTTTGAATAACTGAGAGCGGAGCTAGTTGGTAAGTAGTCATTTTAAAAGACAGGGGCCTGCAGACACGCACGCAAGGAAGAATTCAAGACACCGAATTCAAACGCCGACGAACAACTGAAAAGGTGCACAGGGGCGGAAAAGAAGGCACAAAAACTTATCTGCAGATCACTAGTTCATAGGTCAACCCATCAATCCGGCACGCCTGGGTACCTACGTGAAAGATAAATGTTAAGGTATTTGATTTCTTCTTTATGGAAGTTAATCGATGGTTGACTCTCGCATGCGCCACCACTATTATCGATATACCATGCCTCAATCAGAAAGGTTTCCGCATTACTGTGCCGGTACAAAACCTCGCACTCATCGAATTTGGGTGTGCACTTACACTCTCGACAATGTAAATATAGATTAGAAGGTGAGCCTCCGGTCAGAGATCTCTTATGTTCCAATAATCTCTGGTTAATGCAACGGCCCGTCTGTCCTACGTAGAAGCGGCCGCACCTACAAGGAACCTTGCACACCACACCTGTACGGCAATCCGTGAACTTGTTGGTGTGCTTTGCGTATTCTAAATGTCAGACCACTTCGTCTCCATTACTCGCACATTCTTTCTCTGAACAGCGGCACAAACCAGACCTAGCTTATTGGGAGCCGTAAAAACATCAGCAACGTTCTACTTCCCACTTTTTTAGCATGTCAGATACGCGATGAATCTAAGGAATACGTACGACACGTTTCTTCGCATTGCTTTCTGTAGCCATGCTCGAACCTAACAAAACGGGCTTTAAACGTTCAGCGACAGTAGCCACCGAAATGCGAGGATAACCAACTTCTAAAAGACGAGTAACCTGTGCGTTAAAGCTGGTGACTAATTTTGTGATCACACGACATGGTGAGGGAAGAGCAGGCTTCCCCTCTGACAAGCGCTGGTTTCCCTGATCATGTGTTGGTTTAGGTGGCGGAAAAAATGCTTAGGACAATTAAGCAGGGATGTGAAGCACCAGCAAATTGTGCAGCCAGTGACACTAAGCGTGTCGCGGTGCTCCCCTATCTACATAAGATTTCATACCATTTTGAAAAGATAGGTGATAAGGTTGACGTCAAGGTTGTTTTTTCTGCCCCAGAAAAGCTTTCAGTGCTCTGTAAACGTGTGAATGCTCAAACCCCACAAAGGAGCGGCTGCACAACCAAACATAGGAGGCAATTCGTAGCATGTGCTGTGGCTGTTGTTTACTTGATCCCGTTGTCTTGGGGCAAGAAGTATGTTGGACAAAAACGGGCAGGTGCTTGAATGAGCGTTTAAAGGAGCATCTCTATCATGTAAACACAGCTGTTCAAGGCCATCTGGGTATTCACTGTAGAGATTGTGGTTGCAAACCGTAATTTGAAAAGCGCACCATTCTCGCGAAACATCGTCAGCAGCTAACACGCGAAATCATCGAGGCTAATCAAATGCAACTGCTGGGTGACCTCTGTGTTAGCATGCCTTCTGTCGCGCTCACTAAAAAAGAAATGGAGTATCTGGTTGTGACGCAATAAGTTGTGAGTTTGTGCTGAGGTGTGCTGTGGCACCCACTTAACAAGATATCGAGTATCTAACTGTAATGCAATGGGTTGCGCGTTTGTGCTGTGGTGTGCTGCTTGCTATCATGTGTATATATTTCAGCGTTCTCGCTAATAAAATTTAGTTGAAGTCAGCGCCCGTGTTGTGTCCTCCCTACGTCCTCGTTTTCTTGCGCTGTGCAAAGATGTTGATTTTACTTGCTCGCGTGTTTCTGCTACCACTTAGAACTGCTGAATAATTCGTACACGTTTTCTTCTTTTTCAGCAATGTTTGTTTCCAGGGAACTAGGTCGCGCAGTCAACTACTTCTTCAAGAACTGCACGCACATTCTTTTAAAAATGCATCCTTACCCGAGCGGTCCTCTCACCACTAAGGTAGGGAATGTCTTCTTGCATACTTGCTATGGTAATTGACCAAAGGAATGGTCATTCACTGGGGACTTCAAACATTCATGCCACAAGCTGTAGCGTGCAATTCGCGCCAGATATTCGTGGCAAACAATACTTAAGTCCCTTTGAAACATTGTCCCAGCCAACGATATGGTGGCAATTCTGAACGAACTATCTGTTGCCCTGCCAGCAGGTATAGTAAACGTTTGGCTCTGCTGAAATTGGCCTTGTATAGGGCGGTACAGTCATAGGCCATGCAACTAATATAACATTATCTTCAGGTTTTTTTTCTTTTTTTGGCACCTGGGCACAATTCAATTGAGACAGTGGTATACGTCATGACACGTACATTGAGTATGTCGATATCATTACAAGCTGCTGCGGTGACCCGGTACTTCGGTGCTCTGCTGCTCATCCCAAAGGACGCGGGTTAGAGCCCGTCCGCAGCAGAGAAATGACGCTGGAGGTGAAATACCGGAGACGCTAAAGATTTCCGTTAAATATGTGTAGGACTTGTTCTATTCCTTGCTGAGCACATTCTTCAAGGCAGGTGTGCTATTTCGACGAGTGCCTTTCTCGAGCTTTTACACGTGCATCTGACATCGACTGTTTTTTGGGTGGAAGCAAGGTGTGTACACACAGAAGGCGGTCATATGTACAGGCTCGAGGGTTTCACCCGTTGTGCATGAGATTTATTTCAGTGCTATTGACCGCGTGCCAGGAACCGCCTTGGAAGATGTGGAGGTCAAGCACGTTTAGCTATGTCGGTGATTATTCGGTCTTTGTTAATGCGTGAAGGCTTGTCGATGCTATGGCAAACGGGCTTAAAGTGTTCAGAGAAAAGGGGGGTCTATGTTAAGATCCACTGTTTAGGTGGGCAAGGAAAAGCGTTTTAGTTTTCAGAGAAGCATCTGTATTGAAAGTACAACGCAGTGTCAAACTGATCCTTGATTTACTATCGGCGCATCACAAGGTGCTCAAAAATACTGCTTAATAATATCTGGGGTTTAACGTCCCAAAACCACGATATGATTATGAGAGACGCCGTAGTGGAGGGCTCCGGAAATTTCGACCACCTGGGGTTCTTTAACGTGCACCTAAATTTAAGTACACGGGCCTCAGACATTTTCGTCCTCCATCGAAAATGCAGCCGCCGCGGCCGGGATTCGATCCCGCGACCTTCGCGTCAGCAGTCGAGCGCCATAACCACTAGACCACCGTGGCGGGGAAAAGATACTGCTTAAAGGCCAACTGCAACGAAATTGTGCACACCTCAAAAAGCCGATTTATAGGCAGTCCAGCTGGAGATAATGCTAGCTGCCAAATTTCACCTTCGAAATGCAAGTGGTTACATAAGAAAAGACCTCGCCAACAAGGCAGTTTTTCATACCGAAACTAGAAAAAACGACGCCATTACAGCTCGCCGGAAGTGACGTAGACAGCAGCCCGATGACAGAGCGACCGATGCAGGCGAATCGTCTGCTCTGCGCTCCGAAGTATGCGCTTCGCGGCCGCGCCCCAGAGTTTTCTCTTCAGATGGGAACGAAGGAATTAACTATTCAAAAACATGCACCGGGAAGGAAACACGGATACATAACGATAAAAGTTCGTTTAAGCGTTTGTCTAAATAAGGGCAGCCCGCTTCGCGCCTACCGTCTCGTCCTGCTGTCTTAGAGAACTCGCTGGTTTACAATAAATGATGCTGCTGGTTTACGCTTCGGGTATGTTCGCTTCGTTGATTGACTACGGATGGTAAGACGGCGTTGTTTTCGATACCGATGTTGGGTTTGGCACTCTCCCATGTCTAACGAAAACGTCCGTGCATTTCTGTAAACACTTGTGTGACTGCGCCCGAAGCTTTTGCATCAAACCACTAACGTAGCACAATTCGTTTCCTTAAAATACGTTTACGTGATTGAATTGCTTTGAACTGAGCACGACTATATTTCTATCGAACTTCACTGCTGTGGCTACTCGCAACGAGAAGAGGGGCCTATCAGCTTTTGAAGCTTTCATTACTCGCGCCTAGATGGCGCAGCTAGTCCAGCGCTTCGCGGGGCGTCGTTTTACCCGTTCTGTGTTTCGAATAGCGTTACGTTATGATTTAGCGAGCGAAACACACTAACGCAAGCCTTTTACGCTATACTAAAGCTGTCTAATACGAATACCTCTCGTCGCCAGCACTTCTCCAAACGCTGGTCAGGGCTTCCCGCTGTTGGGTTTTGCAGCGGCTCAATATTGAAGGCACTGCGTCAGGATTCAACATTTTTTAGATGTGAAGCATCTTATGGCGAAGCTTAATCCGGTGGTGGTGGTGGTGGTGGTGGTGTGCCGCGTGCCCACCCTTACTGCGCATGCGCAAACAGTTAAAGAAAAAATAAAAATAAAAACCTCCTCTCCCCCTCTCTCTCCTCTCTCTCCTCTAGGCATCCCTCCCCGCGGCAACCACACCCTCACTGCGCATGCGCCTCCCTTCCTCCCCCCCCCCCTCTCCATCCCTGCCCGCGGCGTCTAACTCCCCCTGCGCATGCGCGTCCCCCCCTCTCTCTCCTCTCCTACGCTCCCCCCCTCTCTCCTCTACGCATCCCTGCCCACGGCGTTCACACTCCCACTGCGCATGCGTGTCACCCCCCTCTCTCTCCTCTCCTCCGCTTCCCCCTCTGTCGCCTCGCGACGCCGACGCAGGCAGCGTCTGCTAGCGAGTTTCTTGGTTGAAAAAACCGACTGCTCGCGCTCCACAACCGTTCACTGGCCATCCCGTATATATGGCAATGGATCTTGACCTCCAAGGTGGTGCCGGTGGAAGATTTCTCCTGTGCGTTGTTGAACAATAAAAATTCGCAGCGTGCGCGTTAACTAAAAGCGGAGTGCGGGTCTCTGTGTCCAGTCGGAGTCTTCTGTCTCTCACTGCCCATTAGCAGCGATTGGCATGTTCCAGTAGGAAACACTGCTCCATCACTGCCTGCTTTGCGCCTCCCCAGTTTTCTCTCCTGCGCAACGCTGCGATGAGCGCCAGCGTCAACGCCGCCGCCAGTGTAAGCGTTAGCGCCCGCTGCTTCACATCTACACATGGTTCCCTTTAGCGGGAGATGGTGTAATTTTTTCGCTATCAACACTATTTGGGCGAAGAGACACCGCTCGTGTTTATATTCGTCATCTTTGAAGTGCGCCGGTTAAACCACGACCTCCCTTTCCTTTCGCCTCACTCCGATAACCTACAGCTTTTTGAGCTTTACGTTTTTCGGAAAAGCGTGAAAGCTGGTCCCAGCCGTAACATATGTTCCAGCAGCCTACGGCTCCGCATTTCGAATTACAAAAGAGTTCACTCTTCTGAATTAGCCGCTCGTAGAGGGTCGTCACGCAGAAAAGGAAGGAATGCGGCTGCAGGTAGTTCTGCTCACGAACTGTGGTGAGCTGCGATTGACGTCATTTCCGTTTCTGTCCGATTTGGCCGGGCACACCACTAGGGTTCCGCGTCGTGTGCTAGCTGACAATTAGAGCACCGATTATGAATGTAATACGCGATTGCAAGCTTTTTCACTACCGTTATCATTGCTTACCCAACATATACTACGCATTTCGAGCCAATTCTGCCCAAGTCAGATTTCGTTGCAGTTGGCCTTTAAGGCTCCTTAGGTGAAGAGGCGCTGCATAGGATGAAGGCGAAAATGAGGTGTTTAGAGCCCCAAACAAATAAGGACAAGAAGCCATTACCCAGTATTCCTCATATTCATGGTCTGTCACATCATCTAAAGAGCTTAAGGTGGCTGTTACCTACTGCTGCAAAGTAGTCTTTCCGGTAAACAACAAGCTTGGCAAGATTTGTGCTGCAGTAGAAAAGAGGGCAGAGGGTAAAAGCCAAAGCGTGCATGGGTGCACCATTAAGCATCTTGACAGAGGGTTTAGATGTGGAAAAATGTCGTTTATAATGCCACGCGCATTTCTTTTGCTGTATTCGGTTTACGCCCACAAAGACCGTCAGCAATGCTCAGCGCGAACCGCGCCTCATTGTTCGAGAAGCTTCGCAATTATTGTAGATCGTTTTGTTAAGAATGCGCGCAAGACGCGAACACTCGAGCGTATTCCAGAGCTCGCGCGACGACCAGTGATAAGGCTGGAATATTCGACGACACACGTATAAATGCCGACGCGCTTCAGCGCTAGTCAGTTGATCGACGGCCGACGCTTTGTTTGCCGCTATCAGTGCCAGTGTGTACTGCTGTAATCTGATTTTCCGTTTACCGGCCACAACTTCGGCCAAATAGTTTCATCTTGGACATACCGACTGTGCTTTGGTCAACGTCACGACCTCGTGACAATAACACACCCCTTACAGTACAACTATGAGTGGACGCGATACCAGTTCGATAGCTCTCTTAACTTCTTCATATAATTATAAAAAAGGGAACAACATGGGCTTTAGACCTTCCCATCAGCATCTCAAATTATAAACTCCGGGCTCTGGGCCTTTAAAACTCTCTTTCAGAATTGCTCGAGGCGCATCTTACAAATCAATGCACCCGTCTTGGGTCTACTGAACATGGTGCTCGTCAGTTGAAACGTGTGGGTATCGCACACCAGACCATAGGTCGGCAAAAATTTTCGAACGCACTCAGACTCACTCATGAAATATACCTCGCCCTTAGGTCTCACTCGGACTCATACTCACCAATGTTTTCCTCAAGCAGACTCACTCGGACTCAGACCCACTAAAATTTTCCTCGATCGAACTCACTCGGACTCAAACTCACCAAAATGTTACTCACTTGGACTCACTCAGACTCAGACGCATGGCTCTATCTGAGTCTGAGTGAGTCGACTCATGAGTCAGTTAGAGTCCTATTAGCTGCTTCGTTTAAGGTGTGAATGCTTTGTGACACCAACATCTCGCATAATCGGTGCTCTCATTGGCGCTTTTAATCTCGTATCTTTAAATATGAGTGATCAGTGGCTGCAATCCACTAAGGACATTTTTATGTAAAGTGATGACTCACACGAGATGTTTTTATCAAGACCTTCCTTTCAAACAGAGTAGGGAGAGGATCAAGCCACCTAACCTCCTCCGTAACTCACTCATCTGATCAATTAATATTGAGCTGGCGTATGAACGCTACTGCCTTGATGTGTGAGTAGAAATAGTATAAACGTGAGCCGACATAAGGCTGAGAGTAATGCTGAAGCTCAGTAGATAGGATGAGAGGTCGGCAAAACAATGTGGAGATCACTCAAACTCGCTCATAAAATATACTTCGCCCTTAGGGCTCACTTAGACTCGTACTCCTCAAAGTGTTCTTCAATCAGACTCACTCGGACTCATGGGCGTCGGCGGGGGGGTGCAAAAGGGGCACTTGCCCCCCCTCAAGCCTTACCAGCACTTGCCCTCACCCAAGCTAGACCAGTGCTCTTCCCCTCCCCCCAGCCGTGATGCAACACTGGTTTGCTCCCCCAAGAGAATATCCTGCCGACGACCATGCTAGAACTCAGACTCACTAAAAATTTTCGCCACCGGACTCACTCGGTATTTTCGTTAAAAAAAAATTGTGGTCACGTGACCGCCCGTTGAAAGTTCCGGCGAGAAGGAAAAGTTAGGTGGGAATAAGTTATGCGTATTTAACCTTGATACTGGGTTCAAGGGCACATTCTGTTTTGAAGCATTCTATTGTCATTGTTCTTTCACGTGACGTCACTAAGTAAAACCATATATTAATTTTCCGGCTTAAATAGGCCTAGCAAAGAAGCAGGAAAACATGCATATTCAGGAAATTTTTTGTAAAAACAGCGGCAACGTTTCAATTGCAACAATTGTTTAGCTGTTTTACCAGTCCGCATAGTATCTGCTAAAAATATTTTCAACCTATGTAAACAAACTTTTATTCGAGAAAAATGCTTGCAAAGTTGACAAAAGATTTTTTCGTAAATTAAGCATCAAGGCCAATGCGATAAGAATATATGAGAGGGTTCATGATATTCTCCAACGTCTTCTCTTGTGATGTGGAAATTTTTGTTGTCAAATTTTGTTTAAAGCGAAAAAATATTTGTTGATGTCCACAATCAATGTCGATGGTAGGCGCTGGCAAACCGAAGTGTTTTCCGCAATTTTACGTAAGTTATTGCGACCGCTTATTGGTTATTTCGGTAGTTTATAGTCAGGCCCGTAGCCGGGGGGGGAGGGGAGGCTAGGCGCCCGGGCCCCCCGCCCCCCGAAATTAGGGTGGAGGGGGGTTGTTTTATCGAGAATAAATAATGAAAATAGGTGGTTTTCAAGGTTTTCAACAGGCGGGCCCCTCCAGAAAAAAACTTTCTGGCTAAGGGCCTGTTTATACTGTTTTGCACCTTGTTATATTATTTTCATTGGTTCTGAACATTGTTAGCCTTGTTTTAGGCCTTTATTGACTGCTGCGTCACCATGCGACATGAAACAGTGGATGGACGAGAAGCCGGGTTTCTAAGTGGCTACTCAATTAAAACAAAACGAACCTAATTTACTACCCCTAGCAGGACCACAATCTATCAGCAGAGCGGAACTTCGTTGCCACTTCACATGGATGGCAAAAGCGCATGCGACTGTGTCGGCGGCCCACTCACACGTCTGGCAGCAACAGCAAGTCTGCAGAGGTCATATGGTTGTCAGAAACATATGTAATGTTTATAAAATTGGATAGCCAGCACAGCAAGCACAGTTGACGTTTCACGAACATTAGGGTCTATTTGAAAAGCAGTTCCGAAACCTGGCGTGGCTCTGTGCTAGAAAAAAATTGGGGGGACCCTTAAGCTTCGCCTTAAGAGTTGAACGCGATAGCGATATCCTGTTCCTAGTGCGTACTTCAATCACTTAGGGCATACTATGTAATGGGCAGCATGGTTTAAACCACGAGCAATTATGCGCGTGAAATGTTTTCGAACTTACTATGTGCCCATTACGGGGTCTTAAGAGAATACGCGCAGTAACGTGTGTACGTGTGTGCCTTTTGTAATGGGTGGCTGGCTTCAAACCACGATGTCATTGTGATATTCACAATGTTCTGACGCCCGATGGCAATGTACGCTTGTACCACGCAATATTACTGTGATATTACATGTTGTATTGTGACGCCTGTATACAGGACGCGTGTGTTTGTAAACATGAAAGTTATTTTCACTTCATTTCCAAGCAGAGGAAGTTATTTTTTGCTGTATTTCCAAGCAGACGCGTGCCTGCGTGGTAGAACACCTGCTTGCCACGCAGACGGCCTGGGTTCGATACTCACTCGGACCCGGAAATTTGTATGATTTATTTGATTTGCATCTTTCTCGATTTTTCGGTCATGGACAAGATGATGATTTTTCGCTCACAACCAACGATGCCGACGCCGACACCGACGCTGACGCCGGAATTTCTGCGAAACGAGCTCTTTAACGCTGTCGCGTTAATACATGATTGCCACGCAGAATCCTGGGTCAATTCCTGCTTGGACGCTAACATTTATTATTTTGCATTCGTCGGGTCAACGCTACCGACGTAAGCTTCTTTTTTAAACGCTCTCCCGTTAAAATTACCAATGTCTGCTCTCGTCGTCCCTGGGTAGATAAAAAATTGGGGAACCCTTAAGCTTCGCCTTAAGAGTTGAACGCGATAGCGATATCCTGTTCCTAGTGCGTACTTCAATCACTTAGTGCATACTATGTAATGGGTAGCATGCTTTTAAACCACGAGCAATGATGCGCGGGAAATGCGGGAAATGTTTTCGAACGTGTTATGCACCCACTACGTGGTGTTAAGGGAATACGCGCAGTAACGTGTGTGTCTTTTGTAATGGGTGGACGGCTTTGAACCACAATGTCGTTATGATATACATATCTTCTGACGCCCGGTGGCAATGTACGCTTGTACCACGCACTATTATCGCGATATTACATGCTGTATTGGGATGCCTGTATACAGGACGCGTGTGTTTGTAAAGCATGAAAGTTATTTTCACTGCATTTCCAAACAGAGGAAGTTATTTTCAATGTAATAGCAAGAAGAAGCCATGGCTGTGTGGTAGAACACCTGCCTTACACGCAGACGGCCTGGGTTCGATCCTCATTCGGACGCGGAAATTTTTATTATTCATTTTATTTGCATCTTTCTCGATTTTTCGGTCACGGACAAGATGATCATTTTTCGCTCACAAACAACGACGCCGCCGCCGACGCCGACGCCGACGCTGGAATTTCTGCGAAACGAGCTCTTTAACGCTACCGCATTAAAAAACCGGCTGATCCGACGCACTGTGGGAATCCATGTAATGCAAAGCAGCCAGCAAGGAGCAAATCATGCTGCACATAATATGCCATGTCATTATTTACATGTTAGGACCTGTCATTTGTGTTCGTCATACAGTCACGTCGCGCAATACAAATTTTGGTGTATATCAAGCTAGCGAACTGGACGCAAGCGCACCATGAGCGTGGCATGTAAATGGCATTGTAGATGACATGCATGTCCAAGATTTTCATGTTACCACCTGCCACTTATGTTCGATATATCGTCAAATCCCGCAATACCAATTTTGGTGTATATCACGCTAGCGAACTGGACGCAAGCGCACCATAAGCGTGGCATGTAAATGGCATTTTGGATGACATCCATGCCAAGATTTTCATGTTACCACCTGCCACTTATGTTCGCTTAATTTTTTACCTTGAATCGCAGCGAGACGCGAGTCCAATCTGCCTCCGTTTCGCATGCGTTCGTATTCTCGCGCTCTGCGCATCGTGCAGACGCCATCCGCGTTTCAGCGTTTAAATTGACGGACACTGTCAATTCCAAACTGTGTTCCTCGAACGCCTGTGCCGACTGAGACGGGGTCGGTCACAATGGAACGTGATGCGCGCGTCTCCCTCCTTGCATGATTAGAGACGCTGGGCACAGCGACGCTACGCAAGCAAAGCGCGAGTTCTGTAGAGTCCAACGCGACCGGGCGTCCGTTTGCGCGCCCCGGCGCCCACCTGGCACTGTGCCAGGGCACGGCTGGACGGACGGACGGACGGACGACCGGACGGACGGGTGGACGTGAGCATGAGACATTAAAGGCTTTCACCTTAAAATTTGGTGTATATCGAGCTGGCGAAGCGGTCACAAGAGTGTCACGAGCGTGGCATGCAAGTCATGTTGCACATGACATGTCATGATTTCCATATTACCACTTGTCATTTATGCTCGTCATACAGTCGCGTCCCTCAATACGAAGTTTGTTGTATATCAAGCTAGCGAAACGGCCACGAGAGTGTCATGAGCGTGGCATGCAAGTCATGTTGCACATGACATGTCATGATTTCCATATTACCACTTGGCATTTATGTTGGTCATACAGTCACGTCACGCAATACCAAATTTGGTGTATATCAAGCTAGCCAAACGCCCGTCAGCGCGCCATGAGCGTGGCATGTAAATCATGTTGTATATGACATGCAGGTCATGATTTTCATATTACCACCTGTCATTTATGCTCGTCATACAGTCACGTCCCTCAAATACCAAACTTGGTGTATATCAAGCTAGCGAAACGGCCACGAGAAAGTCATGAGCGTGGCATGCAAGTCATGTTGCACATGACATGTCATGATTTCCATATTACCACTTGGCATTTATGTTCGTCATACAGTCACGTCACGCAATACCAAATTTGGTGTATATCAAGCTAGCGAAACGGTCGTCAGCGCGCCATGAGCGGAGCATGTAAATCATGTTGTACATGACATGCAGGTCATGATTTTCATATTCCCACCTGTCATTTATGTTGGTCATGCAGAAATATCTCATCGTACAAATTTTTGGATATATCAAGTTAAGAAAACGGCCTCAGGAGCACTATGGCCGTGGCATGTAAATCATAGTTTTCATGACAAGTTAGTTTTCATGATATGACTATTCACTCCTGTTTGTCATAGTGTCATGTTATTCCATACCAATTTTGGTATAAATCCCATTAACGATACTGCCAGGAGAGCACAAAGTCGATCGTAGGCGGCTAGATAGATAGATAGATAGATAGATAGATAGATAGATAGATAGATAGATAGATAGATAGATAGATAGATAGATAGATAGATAGATAGATAGATAGATAGATAGATACGCTCAAAGTCGCCGAAGTTCGCTAAGAAATGCTTCGCATTTAAAACTGTCAATCACCTGTGGCACATACCCGCCCGTGGTATACGGGTATGTGCCACGCGTGCCTGGCGGAAAGGGTTTGATGACGTACGCTACGGGATTGTCACATTATTCATGTCGTGACTAGCCAGTCATATTTGTCAAACCATCTTACCCTCCCATACAAAATTTGGTTTACCACAAGTTAAGGGGGGTGATCACGAGAGCACCCAGACGTAGGCGGCTATATAGATAGATAGATAGATAGATAGATAGATAGATAGATAGATAGATAGATAGATAGATAGATAGATAGATAGATAGATAGATAGATAGATAGATAGATAGATAGATAGATAGATAGATAGATAGATAGATAGATAGATAGATAGATAGATAGATAGAGACGTAGATAGAAATGCTCGAAGTGCCTGCAGACCGCTAGGAAATGCTTCGCATTTAAAATCATCACCACATGATGGCCTCGTCACATGAAATTGTCGTTTGGTCAACGGTGGGCCGGAGCCAGAGGAAAACCAGGTGTGGTGCAGAAAGCTTTCGATACCTCTAACTCTAGAGGCTGTGCAAAATGTCCAAAAACCTTTCGGAGGGGAGCGGAGGAAGGTAGACTGAAATGTAAAAAGTCTTCCGCCTTCGAGATGTCTTGAGCAAATGCGTACGGTAGCCTGTGAGTTTCTTTCGCATTGGTTGCAGGCATTCCTCGACTTCGATAGAAATGGCAGAAGAGCCAAGCTGCGACCGCAAAGCCCGCCTTTGAATTTCGTTGAACTTCGTAATGTAGATGAGCGTTCCCGCATGGCGTTGTGCCTGAAGATGGAGAACACTTGGGGGGGTATTGCGCTGGCTCAAAGACCTCGCCATGTTCAGGAATCGTTTCTGATCGTTTGGGCCATGCTGACTTCGGCTGATCCAACCATCTGGTTGGATGCTACTAGTTGCTACTCTCCTGCAAGGGTCATGCAGATGTCCGAATAGAGACGCCATACCGCCAGGCCACAGGCATCTATGATCTCTGCTGCTCCATTTTATACAAATTCACATTTAAAATTAGATTGTTCGCAGATTATTGTATCGTTAAACGTGGAACTAACTCTTCTGACGACCACAAAGCTTTAAATGAATCATTGCACTGAATTTCTAAATGATGCACTGAGTGGCCAACGACCCTTACCGTGAATAAATCAACTACCCTAAGAATCACCAGAAAAGAACTCCTCTGAGTTACCACATATCGCCAAACAAAACGAAGCGATCTGGAGTTCCGGAATGCAAATACCTTTTTTTTGCTACTTGAAAACAATCTTAGATTGGACATTCTCGTTAATAACATTACTTCAACCGCTTTACAAAATTATTTTTACTCATAAGACACCTTCGTCTTGAGCCCCCTGACATCAAGCTCTTAACATAGAAAACATTCATCCGAACAGTTTTCGAATAGCCTAACATTGCATGGTATTCGTACACTAAACACAACACTAATAAAGCAGAAGGGATTGAAAGAAAGGGCTATAACTTTGTGTTTATATGATGTTTCAAATTCGCCTATCAAATTACTAAAAAGTGCTGCCTTTCTTCGCCTAGACAATAGAAATGAATTATTATTAGTTTGTTCAGATATACAAAGACATTAAGGCAGCTTCGCACTAGTGGTGCTAAGCCTGAAGGAAGTGTGAAGCTGGGCAGCGTTCTTCGTTTCGCTTCAATTTTCTCTTTCTGTCCTGCTCTCTTTCTTTATTTTTCTCCTAATTTCCATCTTTTCTGTCTTTTTTGTCCCCTTTATTTCTATTTTTTCTGCCTATTTCTTCCGTTTCTTTCTCTCGCTTTCTATTTCTCGCTTGTTTCCTCTATTTTTCTATTTCTATTAGTGGTTTTGCCTCCCTTACGCCAAGCGATGACAGCATACGACAGCCCGGGCCCCTAAAGTGCTCCGCACTTAAAACACGAATACACAGAGGAAATACTGAGGGAACAGGCTGACAACTGACACCCAAAGGGGCACAACGCCTGCCTGTCCTTCGGGAAGGGGAGACATAGAGGGACGGAAGATACGAGGAAAGAAAAGGAATAAAAACAGGAAAAAAAATAAATAACGCAGATGTAAACACAAATAAGTAGTCACATGAACACAAATAAGTAGTCACATAAACGCGAGGCCAAGTCGGTTTTCTCTAAGAATGCTTTGTAGGACTCGATGGGCCTGGTCACGTCGTGCAGCACAACCAGCTAATCATTGACACTACTACGTATATTTCGAAAACAACACCAAGAACTACACGCAACCAGACACTCCTTAGCACTCACTGATATGCGCACCAATCTGGCTGCGTTGGATATTCTTAGTTTCAGACAGCGATAAGAGATTGGAATGAACTTGACTCATCAACTGCAAACACCTATTCGCTAGACCAGTTTACTACGATGATGGAGGAAGCTTTACTAAAACAGCGCGATTAAGTTACATTATTCGTTTAGTTATTTGTAACCCTACTTAATTTATCCATTAATTTGTTCTTCACTATTCCATTTGTATTGCAACTTCTTGTGTACTGTACAACATGTAACTTATCTTTGCAGTTTAGTTTAATGAGCAACGCTGTACAACCTCCTGTAATGTTTTCCTAAGTACATGCGTCGTCGTTTAATTAAGCCGATATTCTGTGTTACTTTATTAACAGTTGTAGTTGAACTCTTTTTGTTGTTGCTGTACCTCTGGTAACCTTCTTTTCCTATGCTCGTCTGTGAGATTGGCAGTATTTTTATATAAAAGATTTTTTAAAAATAAGCTTACCATTTTCTTCTTTCCATGGTTGTACAATGGTGTACTGTCAATTTTCCATGAAAGGGTACACGCGAGCGAGTGGCCTGCGCGCTCCGGCGGCTGCTTGCAGCGCGTTCAAGCGGGAGCGAGAGCAACCACAACCTCTTTTCGCGTTATCTAGTGGCGAGCAAAACAACCAGTCATTGGTGATACGGAACCGGCGGCAAGATTGCAACCTCCTCCCCCTTCAAAGCGATTACGCAAGAGGCCGGGCGCGGCCTCTTGCGTAATCTTGGTCAATAGGACCTATTTCTGCACATTGCCAAGAGGACTGTAATTTCTGCGATCTCACTTCGTTGTCAGAATGTCTGTACACTCGTAGCGCACACATCGTCAATTTCTTGTGTTCGATGAGTACTTTGTTCCGGGTTAGTTCTGGAGCGTGCATTCCACCATGGAACTTATTGCGATAGATCCTTGGACATCTCAGCTGTGTTCGAATCAACCATGTAGTACCCTCCTGAAGTGATCTCCCCCGATTAGTAGAAACAGTCTTGCTGGAGTGTCTGCCACAAAGAAGCATCATTAATCTTCAAGAAATTCGCTTTTGAGTCGCAGCTGTCTCACAAAGCGGTTGTATTCGGATGGTGCTCAAGCATCGTGGTAAATAAATGACATCATGATTTCTTGCGCAGTGCAGACTTGAGTTGTGCTGGCTACGCAGCGGGACTTCCACGATCTTCAGATTCGCAGCACTTGAGGGTGTCACTCTTCCAAAAAAAATTATATCTCTGATCCCTTTGTCATAGGAATCGGCAAAACACGAAAGTTAAACGTCTTCACGGAAGTTTTTAAGCGTTTATTGTGCATTGTTTCGCCACAAGGGCAAAGGAATGAATGCTATAGCAACAAATTGTGATGTCACGCGAACAACGGCAAGCAGCTCGAAACTTGCAGCCCAGCAGAAGCAGAAAGGTGGCCTGAAAAGAATATACACAGGACGAGCGGGAACTAACAACTGTCACAGCTCCGACACTTAAAGCGTCCTGCTCAAACACAAAGAAGCACGCACGAAACGAGCACACAAGTATCCATAGAACGAACGCGACCTGACAATATTATCAGGGGTTTAACGTCCCAAAACCACGATGTGATTATGAGAGACGCCTTAGTGGAGGTCTCTGGAAATTTCGACCCCCTCTGGGGGTTCTTTAACCTGTGCCTAAATCTAAGTACCTCGGACGAGCGCGAACAACTGCCACAGTTACTTCTTTGCGTCTGAGCAGCGCGCATCCTTCGCAAACGCGGCCGCTGCAGCGAGCGAAGTGACCTTCGTGCTCTCTCGAACTTCAACGCCTGCACAAGACGTACAAATCGCCAAGATCACGAGATAAGCGCGCGCACATCGCAACGCGCGGAGCTACGGCCTTTAAAGGGGCCCTCCAACACTATTCAACCCCCCATTTTTTACTCGTGGGTTGTGTAGACTGAAGTACAGACAGATTAATGCCGCAAGAACGCCAGTGATAACGGCACGCAGTCCTAAGTTATTCGCTTTACAAAATTCAAAATACAAGAAAAAAAAATCCCTACCCTCAACTTGATTTTCGCGGGGTCACCTGACCACATTTACTCGCCCTGTGACGTCGGCGGGATGCCCAATAAAGTGAGGTAGAAGCGCCTACGTAGGGGAAGCTCGCACACCATTGTTGCTTGTCCTTTCCAACGTGTTGTTGACGTCGTCACCATAGTTACAAACGTGGTGCCTGACGCCTGACTTGTCCGAACGTGAGCGGGCACTACGGTTTCGAAACGAGGTATTTTCTGCTGTTCTTTACAACATTCCATGTCACTCCCTCCTGTCATTCTGAGGAGTTTTTCGGTGAGCCGCCCGACGAACTACAATGGTGCATTGCACCCCTTCAACAACAATCAAGAGCCTACCGCACATGCGAAAGAGGCAGCTCGCAAGAAGAGGGAACAGAGGGAGAGGGAAGCCTTCCGCATGGACATCCGACCCGCGCAAGCCGAAATGGTCGCCAGCGTCTCTGTCGTGCTTTGTAGTCGTAGTGATCTTTTTTTTTTTTTTTGTTGCGGCCGCGTCTGTTTGGGGTTCAATGAAAAAGCACAGGAAAGAAAAATGAAACACATTAGTAATCTCAGTTCTGATGGCACCAGACGATTTCTTGTAACATAATATTGATCCAATCATAGGCTGCGGCCATTATTCGTCATTTCCGCCCGCAACAGTTCTGGCGAGCGCCACTACGTGCTGATGCGTTCGGAAGCAATGTAGTGATTTTATGTCCTGATTAAAATACTAAATCATTTGATATCGGCGCTTAGACCTATGCTAAAATTATCCCCAGCCATCACTCTACGCAAAACACAAATAAAAATAGGTGCTTCAAAAGTGTTGGAGGGCCCCTTTAAAGGGTACCCTCGCGCCCGTCGCGCCATCTTGCTAGTCATAACGAAAACGCGCTGAACTCGCCGATCTCTGATTACCGCCGACAGTAAATGAAATTGCTCGCCGTTAGCACTACGAAGAGCGTATGGTGCGTGGCCGAGTCGTATCGCGCCGCGCACTGCGGAGCAAGAGGTTGCAGGTTCGACTCCCAGTGACGAAACTTTTTCTGGTAAGTTTCTTTCTTTGCCCTGTGTTAGTTTCAATTTTGCAGCGTCATATCCGCGACGGAAAGACGTCAGTGGAGCTGTGGTGGGCCCCGGCATAAAACACTTTCGTGTTAAAATTCAGCGACGATTATGATACTGCCTGATGTGAATTCTGAGCGCACCATATTGTTGGGGCAAGGCCAACTGTGTTTGAAGTTTTGGCTTTCCGCAAGGTATCGACTACGCCATAAATCATAATTGTTGGGGAGCAGAACAGCGCCCGCTACGCCATTATTCGTCTTTCTGCGGATAAGCGAGGTACCCGCTACACATCTGTAAGGTATTATGTGCCCTTTGTTGATGGTTGCATGTGGTTGATGACGATGCAAAATTATGGCTGAGCATTGTGCAGTGGGTGTGAAGCATTAAACGACACACTCGTTGCGGAATACGCATTGTGTTATGACTGTTTGTATTTTGCTCTTCTGCCACGCTGCCACTTAGGTTAACGCGATTCTTTGCCCGACATGACGCCTCTATAGGGTCTTTTTGCAAGTGAATTTCGAGCACCAGAGTGGTTCTATGGTAATTACTTGTCTGCCACGAAGAGGGCCAGGGTTCAAAAGCCATTCGATCCTGGGCATGTGAATTGCGAAACGAGTGGGTGTTTCAAAGGCCCACCCATTACAAGGTGCTCAGACATATTTAATCATCATTATCAGCAGAAGCATCAACAAAGTGAACTGCTGCGTAGGTTCGAGTGTTGCCATACGGACGCGTAGTGGGCCCTTCGCTGAGTCGCAAAAAGAAGAGATATGGTACAATGGGCGCTGAACAATTGTGCTTGCACTAGGCATTCAAGGATACCTTCAAACGTCCAATGTTATGCGCACACTCATTCGTTTCCTTATGGGGCACGGTTGAGGCATGCACCGAGAAACGAAGCAGGATGGCAGTTAAGAAGGCGATGCACGCGAGGCCCGAATACGCTATCGCGTTCTGCTCTTGAAGGCGAAGCTCAAGCGTCCTCCGAATTCTTAAATGCGAAGCATTTCTTAACGAACTTCGGCGACTTTGAGCGTATCTATCTATCTATCTATCTATCTATCTATCTATCTATCTATCTATCTATCTATCTATCTATCTATCTATCTATCTATCTATCTATCTATCTATCTATCTATCTATCTATCTATCTATCTATCTATCTATCTATCTGGCCGCCTACGACTTTGTGCTCTCATGGCCGTTCGGTGAATAGGATGTATACCAAAATTGGCATGGCGTAACCTGACTGTATGACCACGGCCGCTCGATGAAAAACACACGGTGCGGCCTGCCGCGTGGAGCGGATACGGCGTGGCACGCCTAGTGCTGCGGGCTGCCGCCGCGGCGCCACTAGTAGGGGAAGCTCAAGGGAGACCGAAAGCGAGAGCGCCGGAATTATTGCGGCGCATCGCGGCTTCACAGCGCAGCTGCTATGCGCTTGTTTCGAAGGGTTACAATAAACTTGCTATAGTGTTGACTATATTGGTAATCGTCCCACCGAATGTGCGTCGGCGATGCTTCAAACTAAATATAGCAAGTGTTAGTTTTATCTGAACTGGTTGCTCGGGCCGAGTGCGATTTTTCGCGTCATGTTTTCTCTCTTTTGTTGCCGTTGCGCTGTTCACCCTCGATAATGTTTGTTTGTGCTACAGTTATTTTTGCAACAGGAGAGTCACTTATTGACAGGTGCGGTTGTATTTCCGGAATGATTGTTGCTCACACTCTAGAAACAAAAACATCGTGAACATCAGGGGAGTCATGATTTCTTTAATTGCACGTGCGTGAAAAAAGGATCACTGGGTTATTGGAATCACAGGCGCAGCGCTTTCCTGGCCAGAGCTATTTGCGCCGAGTGTACGAGACCATCAACAGACATATTAACATTTCCTGCCCAGTTGGCAAGAAGCGCTCCTAAGAGCTTTCTTATGAAAACTTTGCAGACATCCATGGCGTGGTCGTCCGCCCCGCAAATCAGCTCCCGGCACAGCAGCAAGTGTGGTAAAAGTGCAGACGATAGGAGGTCACAAATCTTGCCACTTCGTCTCATGTCTGCTATCTTCATGACCTTGTCGATAAATATGCATATTAGCTGGCAAATACCAATAATTTCCATGTTCGGGTATCTGAGGTTGCCGTGGTTGATATTCTCTTACAGACCGTACAGCGCGTCGTTTGCCTGCTGAAGCTGCAGCTGAGCTTTGCAAACCTTGCACTGAACCTGCGTCAAGGCAATTCAAAATGAAGGGAATGAGAGACAGACGTTTCATAGCAACAATATGTATTTCATATTAGCGCACTCGAAACACGAAGTGCAAACAACAAGGTTACAAGTCGAGGTGCTAGAAAGCGCTGCGTGCTAGCATCTTCTTCGTCTCTTTATTCCTTGTGTATCGAGTGGGACTAGTAAACAGTATGACCGAACTCCAACTACTCGAAACCACCATCTTCTGTACTGATATAACAGCACGTTGTCACTGATCTCGATAAAAAACACCATCTCCCGCTAAAGGGAACCATGTGTAGATGTGAAGCAGCGGGCGCTAACGCTTACACTGGCGGTGGCGTTGACGCTGGCGCTATCGCAGCGTTGCGCAGGAGAGAAAACTGAGGAGGCGCAAAGCACGCAGTGATGGAGCGGTGTTTCCTACTGGAACATGCCAATCGCTGCTAATGGGCAATGAGAGACGGAAGACTCCGACTGGACACAGAGACCCGCAGTGCGCTTTTAGTTAACGCGCACGCTGCGAATTTTTATTGTTCAACAACGCACAGGAGAAATCTCCCACCGGCACCACCTTGGAGGTCAAGATCCATTGCCATATATACGGGATGCACAGTGAACGGTTGTGCAGCGCGAGCAGTCGGTTTTTTCAACCAAGAAACTCGCTAGCAGACGCTACCTGCGTCGGCGTCACGAGGCGAGAGAGGGGGGAGCGTAGGAGAGAGAGAGGGGGGGACGCGCATGCGCAGTGGGGTGTGGACGCTGTGAGCAGGGATGCCTAGAGGAGAGAGGGGGGGAGCGTAGGAGGGGTGAGAGAGGGGGGACGCGCATGCGCAGTGGGAGCCCAGGCAGAGATGCCCAGAGGAGAGAGGGGGGAGCATAGGAGGGGAGAGAGGATGGGAGGCGCATGCGCAGTGAGGGTGTGGTTGCCGCGGGAAGGGATGCCTAGAGGAGAGAGAGGGGGAGAGGAGGTTTTTTTTATTTTTATTTTTTAAAGGGTCTGCGCATGCGCAGTAAGGGGAGGCCACGCCGCACACCACCACCGGATTAAGCTTCGCCATAAGATGCTTCACATCTAATAGGGAGGCAATCGCCGGGCTCATTCCAAGGGCTGAGGTATCGGCCCCCCCGAAACGCACCACGAAAGCGCGGACAATGTCCATCATGCGTCCCTTTGTAATGTTTCCAGACATCGCCCGGCGTTTGATCCGAGAGTGCTTGATGGCGGCGGCCGTTTCGAGGGGGAGAGGAGGCGCGCTCGCGGCGTCTTTTGATTTTTTTTTTTTTTTTGCATCCGCTCTGTCGCGACAGACCAGCTCCTGGATTTCACGCCACCGTTCGAAATCGGCGACGCGCGCTTAACTGTGCGCTCGTTTCTGACACACGTCTTCTAAAGCGGATCTTTTATTTTTCGATAACCATGTGTGGAAAAACGGCTAGTTGTAGAAACACATCAAGTTGTTTTATTATTCAGAAAAAGGAACGCTTACCTTCTCTTCACAGGCACAAACGAGGTATCCAGGCAATAGGTTTCCAAAGCAACGTCATGCGGCGCCACTGCTCTTATCGTAACTGGGAATATCCAGGGCGCGTTCTTTCGCGGCAACACTGCCGCCCTCGCTTTCGCGCCGGCGCAGAGCTCTCGGATCGCATCTGTGGTGCATCACAATGCAACTATCGCTTACTAGCAGTGCTCCGGGCCGAAGGAGGAGCGCATGCGCGCACGTGTCCATGCCACCACCACTGCCAAACCCGGCGACAAACCACCTTCGCCAGCAGCGTCTAACCCCAGTAACGCATAGCTCAGCCGCGCGATCGTCACGCCCAAACTTCAGCTTGGGTTCCCTCTATTGGAGTTAGTTCTATGTCAGCTCGCGTGTCATACCAGCTACTCAAGAATTCCAGTTCACTGGCCAGCTTTCTCGCAGCAAAGACCAGATGGATTGGGAGCAGGTCCTTGATTCTTTACACCCATCTTAATGGGTGCGTTAGCCTCTGAACTAACGGGGGCGTTCTCATTTCTTGCAGCCTGCAGTATTCCAACGTGGTAGAATATTAAAAGTACAAGAGAAATTGTAAAAAGCAATAGCCCAATTTAAGAATCTACAGTACCTTTAGAAGCTTCTCTGCTGTAAACACCGCTACACGTCGACTCTATCATTGCCACCATTGCACTGCCTGAAGTCCACAAGTATTGAAGATTGGGCGAGTTGGTTGGTCGTATTTGAGCTGGTATAGCGCATTATGGTAAAGAAGAAACGGCCGACACGAGAGGATAGCGCTCTGTCCTCTTGTGTCGATCTGCTCGGCCGTTTCTTCTTTACCATGATGCGCTATACGAGTTCAAGTACTGGCCTGAAGCAGCTGAAGTGATTCGACGGGGTCGCTGTTTAAGCCTCGGCTCAGAACGTAGCGGAAGCTGCGGAACAAGTCAGAAGAATAAAATAAATTCGGTGAAAGCAATATTTTAGAAAGGTAAATAAGGACTGAAAACGGCACTCACTACACGTGGTCAAGGAGATACTCGAGCAGGGCTACTGTTGACAGTGTTGTCTAAACTGTTGCATCATACGTTTCTTTTAGTCATTCTGTTTCTCGACTTGGAGCCAGAACGCTGCAGTTCCTCTAAGTAGGAAATAAAATCTACTTCAAGCAATGACAGCCGTTCATCGTTTGTTGCCATGAAGGGCTCCTCGTTCGGTGCTTGGAATTTCGAGTGTGGGCCGTGCGCCCTGACACCGCCAATGTCGTGAAGGGCGTACAATTTTGCCACCATATTCATAAATTCAATGGTGGCAGAACATCCCTGAAATTCCTCTGCATCTGGATGGCACTGGGAATTTTACTGAAGGTACTTGAGCGTCCCAACTACAACGTCTGAGAAAACTTGCCCTGCTCACTTTCATTTTTTCCAGATTGTTGGGCTCTACGTGAGAACTCGTGAGAAACCTAACTGGCTTTATCAGCAGATGACCTTGAATCTCGAGCAGTTTTTTTCAGATACGTGCCTACTCATATTGCTTCGTTGCCATCTGTTAGCTCTCTCTCCAGAAAGTTAGTCCGGATGTTCTTTATCAAGTGATTTGGATGAAATCACAGATAGAGAGGAGCACTTTCTCGCGGAGGGTGCGGCGCTGCGTGATAAAGTGTGCCATATTAACGCGATAGCGTTAAAGAGCTCGTTTCGCAGAAATTCCGGCGTCGGCGGCGGCGGCGGCGTCGTTGGTTGTGAGAGAAAAATCATCATCTTGTCCGTGACCGAAAAATTCGAGAGAGTTGCAAATAAAATAAATAATAAAAATTTCGGGTCCGAGTGAGGATCGAACCCAGGCCGTCTGCGTGGCAAACAGTTGTTCTACCACACATCCATGCTTCTGCTTGGAGTTGCGCTGAAAATAACTTCCTCTGCTTGGAAATGCAGTAAAGATAACTTTCATGCTTTACAAACACACAGGTCCTGTATCACAATTCAACACGTAGTATCGCAGTAATATTACGTGGTACAAGCGTACATTTCTGTCGGGCGTCAGAACATGTGATTATCATAATGACATCGTGGTTCAAAGCAGGCCACCCATTACAAAAGGCACACACGTTACTGCGCGTATTCCCTTAAGACCACGTAGTGGGTGCATTGAGCAAGTTCGAAAACATTTCCCGCTCATAATTGTTCGTGGTTTACAGCATGCTACCCATTACATAGTATGCACTAAGTGATTGAAGTACGCACTAGGGACAGGCTATCGCTATCGCGTTCAACTCTTAAAGGCGAAGCTTAAGGGTTCCCCAATTTTTTCATTCAGGCGTTTGAAAAGTGCAACGTTCGTCTGATAGTTATCGGTTACGATTCTCGCAACACGAAATCCCATGTGCTCAACCACTTTCAGCGCTTCCATTGTCATAGAGAACAGCTGGTCACCTTTCAGACATCTCGTGAAAAAATATCCGACAGGAATAATTTATGATGTTGACGAGCCTCTTATTACAAAACATAGTAATCGGTTTGCCATTTGGGGGGACCGCTGCTTAGTGCTCTTCTTCACCACGGTCAACGAGACCGAAACGTTTGTCGACTTGTCGGTCGTATATGAACCTCTGCTGTATGGCCATCTGGTCAATGATCAGGGAGCAGAACGCTTCTTGCTCTACAGTGAGACCCTTGAATTCGATGCACAGCCGCTCCTTTATCAACGAAGTGACGCCGATTTCACCTGTTGAATGGCCTACATATTTCTGGAGCGTTGAGCGGACAAGGGAACATAAAGAGATTTCTGGACCTTGCATGCTCATAGCCTTTGTTAGAGCAAGCCTTCCAAATTACACATTCCCGTAGAATGACGTCACTGTAGTGGGGCTTCTTCGTCGAGAAACTGCGGACTTCGTTTCTAACGAACTCGGCAGTCTGGTCACCTTGCGCAGCACCATTGAGCACTTTCATAAAACAGGCAATGCCCGTGTTATTTTCATGAAACTGTGCGCGCTCCTCAGCCTCATCGACTTTTTCTTGAAGGGCCTGCAGTGCTCCTTTCATACGAGCGATCTTTACTTGAAAGCAGCGCGTTTTTTTAGCTGCTTCTGTCAGTTTAACAAGATCGAAAGTAGTTTGACATGACGCATCTGAATATGATGCAATTTCCAAACATGTTTCATTCCCATTTCCTTGGGCGTCGTGGCTACAGTACTGTCACTTAACGAGCCCTTTTGGCAATGACAGGCCTGTCTTGTGAAGCAGCATTGCCCGAGCATCGGCACGCGACTGCGCATTATCGTCTTCTATTTCCAAGCATGGCCGCTTCTTCCTCGGAGCAGGCGTGCTTCTCCTGCTCATGTATCTTGGATAACCGGGGAACACTGTCGGCACAGCCGTTGGCAAAAGTACCCTGAACTTAATGTCTTCTTGTAGTCCTGCTCCGTAAAATGCAAGTCGCACACCAAGGACCTGGCATTCGGCTGCCATACTGTTCCCTTCCCGCCGTGTCCCTCACGGGAAATGTTTCGCAGCCATGCTCCCCTGCGTTCTGCGTTACTGGGAAACTCGTGGTAGCGTATTTGCGGGTCCTTTGATGCATTCGTGGAACACAACGGCGCACAACAGTTGCGCGGCATTTTGCCTACCGCATAAAATATCACGCATGCGCAAACTGTCTTGAGTGACACTCAGAGCGAGCGATACATGTGGAGAAAAACAACCACCATCTCGACGTACCCGCTGAACACGCGCTCCTTCCCGCCGGCGCGTCGCGTGGAGCTCTACCTAGGGTGCCACATGGGCCAGATACCGGGACTCGACCACTGCAACCCCAACGAAGAGGTCAACCGCCTGGCGCGTGAACTCACACGCCGCGCCGCGGACAATGACCCCTCCAGAGGTGGGCAGTACGAGAATCTCAGTAGTCAGGACCAAGCACTCACATACCACGAGATCACTTCACATTACCGGGGACAAAGACGCGCCTTCCCAGCGCCGCACTCAAAACTTAATAAAGCACAAGCACTAACGCTAAGAAGATTGCAAACGCGCACGTACATAACACCATCCACCATACACAGAATCGACCCCGACACACCACCCACATGCTCGCTTTGCGGCCATCCCTACTGTAACTTCGAGCACATTCTCTGGCTGTGCCCTACCCACAGCGCATCACACCTCAACACCCCAAGAGGCTTGGCAGGAAGTCCTCACGAGCAGCGACTACAAACAGCAACTACAGGCGGTCCAGAGGGCCCGGGACATCGCTACAAGCATTCGGCTGCCAGCGCCATCCTGGGCGGAGCCCCCAGGCTGACTTAGGGGTCCTAACGGTCCCTACTCAGCCTCCTCAGGATATTTTGAATAAAGTCAATCTCACTCACTCACTCGAGGCACCCTAGCTCTCCCCTACTACTGGCGCCCTCATAGCGAAATGCGGCGACAGCTGTCAACTCCACTTCCACGCTCTTGCCCATTGCCTGCGCCGTGACGCGGCAGGCTGCATCGTGTATTTTTCATCGAGCGGCCGTGGTATGACAAACACAAATGACAGCTCGTGTCATGAAAATCGTGACATGCATGTCATAGACGGCACGATTTAGGCCTACTTGCCGTGGTCTTGGCGCTCTTGCAGCCATTTCGTTAATTTGATATATACCAAAATTTGTATGCCATGACAAGAGTGTATGACGAACATAACTGACAAGTCTTAAGGTGCAAATCGTAACACGCATGTCATGTGAAGCATGACTTTCATGGTCTCGGGACGCTCGCCACCGTTTGATTTAATGGATATGCAACAAAACTGGTATTCCGTGATGTGACTGTACCACGAATATAAATGACAGGTGGTAACATGGAAATCATGACATGCGTGTGATGTACGCCATGACTTACATGCCAAGGTCATGGTGAGCTCGCGGTTATTGCCACCGCTTGATGTACACCAAAATTATGATTGCGCGACATGCCTATATGGCGAACATGACAGGTTGTAACATGAAAATAATGACATGCATTTCATGTGCGCCATGACTTGTGCATGCGTGATGGTTGTTTGTTTTATGCTTTTCCAGATCCTATTTATTTCGCTTCGTTTGGAAATAAAATTTTAGTTGCGCGTCAGCGCTGTTGTCTGTCGTTCTTTAGCTCGTCCACGTTTACTTTCGTGTTGTATATTCGTTCAACATGGAAGCACACCAATTTTCCCCGTTAAACGTTCTGATCAGTGTGTGGATATGGTACGCTGTAATCTCCCGCCATCTAAGATCCCTATATTTTTAAAGGTATCGACAACTACACGCGGGCCCTCTGGAGGAGTCCAAGGACCAGCGCTAGCAGACCGTGCTCCGCTCGCTGGCGTGCAATAGGTGGATGCCTGAAACCACTCTTAGTGAGCACTTAAACCGGTCAATTATCGTCATTTGTGGCGTAAGCTGCTCAGGAAACTTCAAACGACAGGGACAACGACTGACGATCCCGGAGTACTCTAGACGTTAAAATCAAGCGCATGCTTTTCCGAAGCAGCTTCCGAGCAGTTTCCCGCCGCATTTGTCATGTAGGGCATCTATATTTTCGTTCTTTTTGTGTTTTCAAATTCAGCGTAGCTTGAAGTATATATACTGCTTGTTTTCTAGTTCGAAAACTAGGCATGTTGTGAGCTTACTGCTACTTTCGGAAAACTCATGGGTCACCTAGTGTAGTGTGCAGTGCAAAACATGCGCTATTATTGGTTTCATGGCGTTTGTCAGCGTTCAGAAGTATTCCCACAATTACACGGTATTTTTAACTACGCTTATTTTATTTGTAAAGTACTCTAATAAGTTTACTGAGGAGAAAGAGTTGCGCTGCATGTGTGGAATATCAGCAACCAGAGTACCCTGCAAGATTTAGGAAATATAGCATACCCACTATAGTGTGTCGCCCATTTTAATGTTTAACTTGTTTTTAAAGACGTACATTTATCCAAAGCCGTCCCCATTTTACTACCCCCCTCTGCCTCCGTGTCCCGCAGATATAAAGGCATGTTTCAACGCTACCTAATGCAATTCCAAATAAATTGGAGGTATGTATACACCTAGAGGCCCTAAAACCGTGCTGAGTTAAGTTACTTTTTGTAGAGATGCAAGAGTATAAAGGTACTTATTGAAAAATTGGGTTTTATTGCATGAATTTATAACAAAGTTTTTCATTGGAAGGTTTGTCGTGAGCACTTATCCACCCTCATTCGTTTGCTGGGTGGCTTCCGTTCCTTCTGCCTTGGCAAATTAGCAAAAATGCTCGGTGCGGCATATAAGGCTTCAGTTTTTTTCTCTCAGTGTCATGCAGTATTACTCCCTCGAACTCGCCAAAAGCATTGTAATCCTCTAGAGAAAACATCAGGCGGAATGCTTCAACGAAGAAGCCTTAATTGATCTCGTGCACAGCAGTGAGGTCAAACCCGACAAGGTGTGGCAAAAATTGATGCCGAATGGTCCTTTCCTTGTGAGCTTTTAGCGTTGAAGCGACCCCGGGGAGAAAAACAAAGGCAGCTGTATTGGGTTCCGAGCTAATTAATATTAGAGATACGGGCGTGACTCTGCATTGTCTACTGTGCACAAATCTACAGCATACAGAATGCCGAAACAATAATAGCGTTGCTGCGATGATGTTCATGCATGTGCACGAACAAGAGCACGCTGGTCAGGTGAAAGGCTGCTTGAAGTTATGAACATTACAAGGATCACTTACTTCGCACAGCCGGGTGCTTTCTGTGGGCAAAAAATTCTTGCGACTGATTTTGTGGGGTCATACCTTCATCCAGTGTATATTTTCGTCCCCGCGCGGAAGAGAAAAAAAAACTTTTTCCGTCCTACGCGCGGCGAGGCAACCGAAGGCATTGAGAATTGGCATACTATCACGTCACGCTCCAAACATTCAATTCAAACACAGAATTCCCGCGTCATACATAAACACTTCTAGATTGCAACAACAATGCGACAAAGGTGCGTGAAGTAGGCTTTACTTGCTAAAATTGTACAACTACACGCTTGAAAACGCAGTCATCCGTACCTCTCGCCGCCACAGCGCTGCCACCACTGGACCCCTTGGGCGGGGCGCAAAGGCGAAAAGGTCACGTGTCGCCAACCCGGCCTATCGCAGTGCGCGGCGGCTGGATCAAGACCTTTCGCTACTTTTGAAAGATAGAGGGACGTTACCATGATCGAGGTGGCTACGCCATCTGTGAGTGTATCTGAGTACAGGACCGCGCATGCGAGCGGATACCCGTCTGTCGTCAGGCCCAACCCTAGAAGAGTTCCGCTGTTAGTACGAAGTGTAACTTTATCTTCCCGCTTTCGCCTGTGTTTATCATTTGCGTTTGGACAGTCGAGGTAGCGTACACCCTATTAATCCGGCACGCTTCTTGTCGTGTGCAGTCCTTACTCACGTACGCTAGCACTCACAGTCATATCAGACCGTCGTTGCGCCGTATCTTGGCTGACATCCTAAACTCTTACTATGCCATACACAGGAGTGCGCAGGGTTCCCCTTAAGGGAGGGCGAAGGTTCGTCGCAGCATACCCTCCCTGTTATGTAAATGTATGGGGCTGACTTTGCGCCCCCCCCCCCGAGTCGCAGCGCCCCCCCTTTCTATTACGTCAATGAATAGAGCTCACTTTGCGCCCCGCCCCCCACCCTCCTTAGGTGACTAGGGAGGGCGCTAACGAACGTTTGCTCATTGTGTCCATCTTTCACTTCTCAGTCACTCTACAGTGTCCAAAATGGATTAGGCAACAGTAAAAGATTACGCGAAAATAATCCTCGTCGTAGTGTTCGTTAATTTAAAGAGTATATTACTTGTTCGGAAACGCGCAGTTCATTCCCTGCAATCCGCCTTTTGCATGTCTGTGTGGCGCCCTCTCGCAGACTCTTTAAGAAACAAACCGTGGGGCGTCGCGCGCGTCTGCTGCCTCTGCCACCACTGCTGCTGCATAGCACAAAGCTTGGCAGC
Organism: Rhipicephalus appendiculatus; assembly: GCA_030522465.1. Lineage (NCBI taxonomy): Eukaryota > Metazoa > Arthropoda > Arachnida > Ixodida > Ixodidae > Rhipicephalus > Rhipicephalus appendiculatus. Next base: position 33,974 of record JALIZH010022513.1, read on the forward strand.
GGCATATGTGCTGATAGCCCCGTCTGATTGTTGTGGCATGGAGCCACCTGGGACTATTTACATGCCCGGCAAGTTCTTTTCTGTGACCAACGGGTGGACGAAAAGGCCAGTATCAATGAAAATGATGAGCAAGAAGCAGTTGAATGCATGCCTTCATGGCAGCAAGTGGTTTGTGGTGCTCCCGGCAAACCACGAAAGCGCAGAAATTCTGCGATGAGGGGTACATGCGCAGCCTCATGTTTAATCAGTTGATCGCCGCGTCCACGTGCGCAGTTCCGAGAAACATTTTCCTCCCATCAATGAAGGGTGGCTGCTACATTGTGCATGCAGTCGTGAGGAAGAGCACATGCGAAGGTAGTGGCATGACACTGCCTCTGCGCAGCCAGGTAAATATAATTTTTGTTTATTGTCGCATTCATACTAATCATACGAACTACCGGGCCTCTGTTTGGGCCGTTTCGTGCCGTCGTTGCATCAGCGTTTTACTACGGGAGCGTGGAGCAATGATTTTACGGAATGGCATGCTTCGAAGTGTCTGTCGCGAGTACCTCGCGTCGGGGCCACAGTGTTTGCTGGCCTGCACATTCAAATTGAGGGAACGTGATCCTACGGTCCATGCGTTACATGATTTTAGCACACCAGAACAGCTGGCGCCGATCGAACGCGGCACGCTGAACCTGTCTTGAGCTATGTACTTTTGCGAGTGTCGTTTAACCGATATTGCGGTGCCTGGGAGAGTTGGCCGGTGAACCTGCAAAATCTGTGAACATCGCACTACTGCGACCAAAAAAAGGCACGCACGTGGAAACTTCGCAAGATTTATGAATCGGTGCGCGGCAGTGACGTCAACAGTGAACACAGGTGGATTTCTTTTTTTAAAGACAGTCTTTATTGGGATACCTAAACAGAGAAATTTTGGTCCGTCTGTCTGTCTGTTTCTCTGTTTGTCGGCACGTCACACGATTCAGCTAGCTGGCCAAACTTTAACCCACTGCCTTACGACCTCCAATCTTGACCAAGCAGCATGTATTCATACGGGTGAGCGTGGGCAATTAAAAATCAAATATTACGCATACCTGAGGCACAACATCAATACCTTAGTACTATTCACAGTGTTCCTTTAAAACAAAATCTATAGATACGTAATTATAAAGATCCTAGTGTTTATTACGCGGCGCTGCTGTGTACAAAACAAGTCTCCGCCCAGTGATTTAACTTCGACGCTGTGGCTGGCTGTGGTGCTGCCACCTGGCAGCAGCATTGTTCAACACAAGCCGATGTTCCCCGGTAGCGCTGTAGATGGCGTCCTCTTCTGTTTTATCAATGCCAGCCAGATGCGGCTGATTCATCGTAGAAGAGCGCTGTCTCAGGCAAGGCAAAACATATATGGCCGCTTGATGAAATACGACCCACTCTACAAGACATGATCAGAGAACGCAGAGAAAAGACCGACGACCAAATTTCAGCGGAGAAACGCCGGCGTCCGTCTAAGCGCGCCCGGAAAACGTCCGAAAAACGAGCCCAGCGGCTAGCCCAGCTATTAAATTGTGGTACTCATGCCGCTCGTGCAGTGCAGTCGGCACAAGACTATCGTCTTTCGACGACATTTGCAGCGAAGCACGCAGATACGCGGCCAATTTTTTTTTCCGCCGAACAGAGAATGTGCTTTGGCAACAGAAATGAACCTGAAAACTCGACTTGCTGCGCAAGCAGAAGGAAAAAGGAGGGAGACAGGAAAGAGCGCAGACAGAAAGAGCGCGATATAATAGAAGTGCACAGCTTGTAAAAGCTTGTAGCGTTTGCTCCTAATGACGTGTTTTTAAAGACGATAGTCTTTCTTGGGATACCTAAACGGAGAAATTTTGGTCTGTCTGTCTGTCTGTCTGTTTTTCTGTTTGTCGGCACGTCACACGATTCAGCTAGCTGGCCAAACTTTAACCCCCCTGCCTTACGACCTCCAATCTTGACCAAGCAGCATGTGTTCATACGGGTGAGCATGGGCAATTAAAAATCAAATATTACGCATACCTGAGGCACAACATCAATGCCTTAGTACTATTCACAGTGTTCCTTTAAAACAAAATCTATAGATACGTAATTATAAAGATCCTAGTGTTTATTACGCGGCGCTGCTGTGTACAAAACAAGTCTCCGCCCAGTGATTTAACTTCGACGCTGTGGCTGGCTGTGGTGCTGCCACCTGGCAGCAGCATTGTTCAACACAAGCCGATGTTCCCCGGTAGCGCTGTAGATGGCGTCCTCTTCTGTTTTATCAATGCCAGCCAGATGCGGCTGATTCATCGTAGAAGAGCGCTGTCTCAGGCAAGGCAAAACATATATGGCCGCTTGATGAAATACGACCCGCTCTACAAGACATGATCAGAGAACGCAGAGAAAAAGACCGACGACCAAATTTCAGCGGAGAAACGCCGGCGTCCGTCTAAGCGCGCCCGGAAAACCTCCGAAAAACGAGCCCAGCGGCTAGCCCAGCTATTAAATTGTGGTACTCATGCCGCTCATGCAGTGCAGTCGGCACAAGACTATCGTCTTTCGACGACATTTGCAGCGAAGCACGCAGATACGCGGCCAATTTTTTTTTACGGCTCTGTCTGCGGTACGTTTTTTAAAGAATCCTGGTTTTGTGCGCAATGTGATGGCGCAGTGTGGCATGCCTATATTTTGGCTTCGTGTACTGATAATGAACAGTTGGTAGTAACAACTGCGCGCTTTCCATGTCTCCTTCCTTTTTCCTTCTGCTTGCGCAGCAAGTAGAGTTTTGAAGTATGAACCAACTAGTCTGCAAAGAAGTATATTGCTGCAAGAAATGAACCGCTGAACGTCGCTGAATGACAGGCGACGAAAGTGCACCCTTTCGCATTCATTATGTTCTAGCGGACGATTTACGGCGACTGTTTTCCGATATATCGAAGACGCCAAAGTAAACAACAGCGTAGTTACGTTGAGACCGAAGCGAACCAAGGCGCAACTAACCATACGTTGCTGCTGTCATTCCAAAACAAATACAGAAAGCATATCGTACAAAGAAAAGCCGTAGCTCAAGCTTCGTCGCTACTGAACTGCTGTTCGACGAGACAAAGCGCACACTTATTCCGCGCCCTACAGTAAACGTGACGTATGTTCTTCGCGTATAACATTTAGTTAGCACACACGCCGTCAACGAACTGCTTTTCGCATTGTCTTGCAGAATCCAAAGGCTGCCACGAACTGCCGTCTTCATTTTGGCGCCTCACAGCCCTGATCGTGCCACGCTTCACGGCGCTGATGATCGCGTTTCACCGATGAGAAGTGAAAAAAATGAATGTTGCTGCTGGGCACGCCTCACGAAGTGCATCCATAAGCGGCATTAGTTGCCGGCATCGCACTGACAAAACCATATATATAGATAAATATATTTGTTGTGCCACCCGCACGTGCCAAAACGCTACTCTCACCACCAATGCCGCCGCGGAAAAAGAGGCGGCGTCTATAACGGCGCCCCACAGATCGTTTTCCAGATTCGCCGCCAGGTGGCCACGCATGCGCTGTAGAGGCATGCCAAAGGCGGATTGCTGCGGCCTGCCAACCAAAAAAAAAAAAAAAGGGCGAGTGCTCCGCTCACATTGTCTTTAAGAGCATCGCAGTCGTCGGTAATTTTTCGTTCGCCTTTCCGAATCGATGTGCGTAGCCTCCGTCGAGTAAAAATAAATAATTTGCATTTTTTCAACGTGCATTCCACAACAGATGGCAGTCTCGTCAATGTTTAAGCAAATAACTGATTACAGGTGTAGCATAGGCGTGCGCACGGTTCCCCTTCAGGGGGGCGAAGGTTCCGTCCCTATCATGTCAATGTATCGGACTGACTTGGCGCCTCCCCCCCTCCCACCCCCCTCCCTTATTATGTCAATGTATGGGGCTGACTTTGCGCCTCCCCCCTCCCGCCCCCCTCCTTATTATGTCAATGTATGGAGCTGACTTTTCGCCCCCCCCCCTCCCACCCCTTTCCTTATCATGTCAATGTATGGGGCTGACATTGCGCCCCCCTCGCACCCCCTCCCGATTATGTCAATGTATGGGGCTGACTTTGCGCCCCCCCCCGCCTCCTACTACCCCCCTCCCTATCATGGCAATGTATGGGGCTAACTTTGCGCTCCCCTGCCCCCCCCCCCCCCCTTTCTGTGCGCACGCCTATGGGTGTAAGCTCTTGTTATCAGCGCGTGTGTGTTCCTTCCTGTCATATATACGTTCTGCGTTTAAATGGGCCCTGCAACACTTTTCCGAGTAATAACAGAACGGTTCACCATTAACGCATGACGCTTCACAAACCACATGCCGCGAAAATTTTTTAGAATCTCTCAAGTACGAGCGGAGTTGCAGGGATTTGTCGCACGTTCCAAGCGCTTTCTCTTCTCCTTCGTACTACCGATAGCGCTCTGAAAGCTACGCGGGGAGGGGCAGGACAAGGGGCAAGAAGGTGCGTCCCTTCGTCATTGCGCGTCATCACCTTGAGCGCTTTCTTTTCCTTTGCTTTTTCTCTTGAACGCATGACTGCTTTCAGTGCAATCGCGAGCGAGCGCGCGGCCACGTGGCAGCATCTCGCGGCGGCCACTTGTAACTGCGCAGTTCGCCATGCTCACATTAGCCAGTTGCCATGGACTTGGGTATATGGCGCAGAACTCTGGGTATATGGCATCATTTGTAGAGAGAAGAGGGAGCGATTTCTACCTTACCGAGAATTCATTGTAGATTCCAGGCCACGCGCTGCGCTCCAGTGCATAGAGTTTCGCACTATATTACCCAGATCGGAACCTGGCGCTAGTGTCTGTGCGGGCTTCCTTCAGCGGTGCTTGGGAGGCGTGGCTTGCTAGCAAGGATCGCGAGAGCCAGCTGGCTCTGCTCCACCAAGCCAGCGAGCCGCAAAGGCCAGTGGAGCCCTGGACTGAGGACCCCACCCATTTGCCCAGCACCCTTTTAGCAAATAAAACGTTTTTCATTCATTCTACCACCATGGGAATGATGACTCATGGGCGCCGCCATCTTGGACTGATAAGCGATCGTTTTGCCGGCTTTCTATGTCGAAATATGGAACTATCATGGTCATGCAACGTTGAATGTACTAGTCCAAGCATTTTCGTGCGTCCGAGTTCACCGTAGCACTGTTTGTTTACTTGATACGGCTACAAAAGTGCAACGTTATCAGTCCAAGATGGCGGCGCTTGAACGCCTTCAGAAAATGGTCTTAAATGATGTACAGGCTTCGGATCTGCTTCGGATGGATTACGTTCTTGATATTGCCCTAATGACCCAAAAGGAGTTTATAGTGCAAAAATTTGAGGAAAAGTAAATGGTGCTTGGAATTTTTCTCAATTTTTCCAAGGCCTTTGACCTTATCAGTCATGATGTTTTGCTTAAAAAACTTGATCGCTACGGTATTCGCGGCGTAGCTCATTCTCTTATTACGTGCTACCTTCAGCACAGATCCCAGTTCGTAGCTATAGCCGGGGACCAATCGGAGTTGAAATCTGTAAGAACAGGCGTCCCACAGGGGAGCATATTGGGTCCGTATCTCTTCATATTGTACATCAATGACATATTCAATGTTGATCCATCTGCTATGTGCGCAATTTACGCAGGTGATACAAATCTGTTTTTTGATGGTGACTTAGGTTCTGAAATGTCAAATCGAGCCAATAAGACGTTTGCAAGTATACAAAAGTGGGACAAGTAATTATCTTAAGATTAATGTTGAAAACACAAAGGCAGTGATGTTTCATCCACGTAACAAACAATTTCAACTAACCCGCCCCCCATTAAATTAAATAATACTGAAATAAAAATACTATCGTCTTTCAAATCACTTGGCGTATATTTCTCTGAAACTATGTCGTGGGTTTGCCAAGTGAATCACTTGGTAAATTATCTCGAGCAATAGGTACTATGCGTCGCCATTGTAACTATCTTCCCACATCCATTAATATGATGTTATATAATTCAATGTTTCTTTCCCCAGTTCAATACGGAATTCTAGTCTGGGGTATGACTTCAGCTGAAAACATTCAAAAGCTGATGGTATTACAAAAAAGAGCAATACGCCTTGTCTCCATGGTGCCATAGCTTTGGCATACTGCTCCTTTGTAAACAAGGCTTAGAACTATAAGAATTGAATCTTTGTACACGTATAGGCTTTGTCGCATGTATAGAATAGAAAAAATTAAGAATGATAACGCTTTAACAAAATTGGCATCCTTACAGCAACATAATTTTTTTTTATAAATTTCATCATTCAGAGCCTTGGATCGTTAACGAAAATTGGGGGACCCTTAAGCTTCGCCTTTAAGAATTGAACGCGATAGCGATATCCTGTCCCTAGTCCGTACTTCAATCCCTTAGTGCACACTATGTAATGCGTAGCATGCTTTGAACCACGAGCAATTATGCGCGGTAAATGCGGGAAATGTTTTCGAAGTTGCTATGCACCCACTACGTGGTCTTAAGGGAATACGCGCAGTAACGCGTGTGCCTTTTGTAATGGGTACACGGCTTTGAACCACAACGTAGTTATGATATTCAGATCTTCTGACGCCCGATGGCTGCGCACGCTTGTACCACGCAATATTACTGCGATATTACATGTTGTATTGTGACGCCTGTATACAGGACGCGCGTGTTTGCAAAGCATAAAAGTCATTTTCACTGCACTTCCAAGCAGAGGAAGTTAGTGAGATTTTCGTCAGAATATGGTTCAATAATAATAATATGGTTCGTCAGAATACTTGGGTGGTGTTACCAAAAAGAGACTTTATAAGGATTTGATTGATGTTTCCCTACCGACTCCTATGTGCCGTTTGCCATATCGTGGATACCCAGGACAAAATATTCTGAAAAGGGTTAAGAAAATGCCAGTATCTCCAACTGCCAAAGGTTCTTCTTCAAATTACACACAAATAGTCTACCCGTAAAAACATGGCTTGAGGAAAAAGGCATTTTTGTTCCTTGGACAACTGACTGCCTCCTATGCAACAAACCAGAGAGCATTGAACATGCTTTTATCGACTACCGGGACGCGGTATTTTATTGGGATATCCTTCAGCGCACTATAAAAGAACAATTTCCCCTAGACCCTTACGGCATCAGGTTCCTACCAGTCGATACTCCCTATGACATAATAATTATTCTGGGTCTTCACGGTTTATGGAAAACAAGAATGCAAGTGCGCAACGCCAATGTTCACGTAAAATCGTCTAGAGAAAACTTACTAGAAAGTGTAGTTCAAGTTTGGGAGCTTCTCAGAGCCCAGCCTGACCCACCAGACTGGGTCACTACCCTTGATGTACTGATAAATATGAAAGCTTTCTAGGCATGGTTCAGTGCGTGAATTACTGATGTGTATTTGTTTGTACGTTGATCTTTCTGTTCTATGTTTAATAAGGTAATAAAGTGAAAAAAAAAAGAAACGTGGCTGCGTGGTAGAACGCCTGCTTGCCACGCAGACGACCCGGGTTCGATCCTCATTCGGAACCGGAAATTTTTATTATTTATTTTATTTCCATCTTTGTCGATTTTTCGGTCACGGACAAGATGATGATTTTTCGCTCACAACCAACGACGCCGCCGCCGACACCAACGCCGACACCAACGCCGACGCCGCAATTTCTGCGAAACGAGCTCTTTAACGCTATCGCGTTAAAAACAGACCTAAATACGGTGACCAAATGCTACAGTTTCGTTTACCTACTCTTCTAAATCAATTTTACGAAGAAAATGGTCTCAGTGTATCAACTCTGTCGCTAAAAAGGCTACGCGACGTATTTATGTGATTGCTTGTGCTGCCATGGGTTCAGCTGTGTGTCTTTTTCTCTGTCTTTAGCACTTCGCCTATTTTCTTCCTTTTTTTTTAAATGTTTCCACAATAACCTTGTTTATTTATTCCGACCGTGGATGTTTACTGTTTTTCTGTTATAGTTAGTTCATTCATTATGTGTACCGTGTGTTTGTTTGACCGCTGTGAAGCTGCCCAGTGTATGAGGTGGCCAGGTTCCCCTCATGCTGCTCAATGCAGCTTTTAGCCTGGTCATCCTCGCAACCTTGTTGTGAATAAACACCATTCAAATTCAAATTCGCGAGGATTGTTTGCCGAGTCTAAAGCAAAGTGATATGAACTCATTTCCAATTAAAACTTGCTTCATTCCTTTGTACGTAATACTTATTGCAAAATGTATGCGCGACCGTGAGATGGAAGTGAAACCTGGACAAACTTAACCACCAGGGTATGCATTGCTGTGACATTCTGTTCCAGATTTAGCACCTGAATGTAATGAATTATTAAATGTGAAGCATTGCTTAGCGAACTTCAGCGACGCTGAGCGTATCTATCTATCTATCATCTATCTATCTATCTATCTATCTATCTATCTATCTATCTATCTATCTATCTATCTATCTATCTATCTATCCGCCTACGACTTTGTGCTCTCCAGACCGTATTGTTAATGGGATTTATACCAAAATTGGTATGGCATAACATGACTACATGACGAACATGAATGACTGGTCATATCATGAAAATAATGACTAACTTGTCACGAACGGCATGATTTACACGCCATGGCCATGGTGCTCCTGCGGCCGTTTCCTTTAGCTTGATATATCCAAAAAGTGGTATGATGAGACATTTCTGCATGACCAACATAAATGACAGGTGGTAATATGGAAATCATGATATGTCTTGTGGAACATGACTTGCATTCCCGCTCATGGCCCCCCTCGCGGCCGTTTCGTTAGCTTGATATGCACCAAATTCGGCATTGCGTGACGTGACTGTATGATAAACCTAAATGACAAGTGGCAATATGCATATCATTACATGTCATGTGCAACATGATTACATGCCACGCTCATGGCACGCTCGCGGCCGCTTCGCTAGCTTGATATACACCAAATTTGCTATTACGTGACGTGACTGTATGTCGAACATAAGTGACAAGTAGTAATATGGGAATCACGATATGTCATGTGCAACATCACTTGCATGCCACGGTCATGGTATGCTACTGGCCGTTTCCCTAGCTTCATATACACTAAATTTGGTATTACGTGACGTGACTGTTTGACGAACATAAATGACGAGTGCTAATATGGAAATCATTACATGTCTATCCAACATGACTTGCATGCCACGCTCATGTCACGCTCACGGCCGTTTCGCTAGCTTGATATACACCAAAATGGGTATTGCGTGAGGTGACTGTATGGTGAACACAAATGACAAGTGCTAATATTAAAATCATGACATCTCATGTGCAAGATGACTTCCACGCCACGCTCATGGCATGCTCCCGTCCGTTTCGCTAGTTTAATATACAACAAATTTGGTATTACGCGACGTGACTGTATGAGCAACATAATTGACAAGTGTTAATATGAAAATCATGACATGTCATGTGGAACATGAATTGCATGCCGCGCTCATGGCATGCTCCTGGCAGTCTCGTTAGCTTGATATACACCAAATTTGGTATTACGTGACGTGACTGCATGACGGACATAAACGACAAGGGCAAACATGGAAATCATGACATGTCATGTGCCATGACATGTCATGCCATGCTCATGGCACGCTCGTGGCAAATTCGCTAGCTTGATATACACTAAATTTGGTATTGCGAGACGTGTCTGTATGACAAACATAAATGACAGATCGTAAAATGAAACTCATGAAATACATGCCATGTAAACATGATTTACATACCACTATCGTGGTGCGCTTGCGTCCAGTTCGCTCGAGCTTGATATACATCAAAATGGGTATTGAAAGTTTCTTATTATGACAAGGAGATTCGCAGGTACTCTGCGGAGAGGAAAGGGGAGTTGCCAGGCTACAAAATCGTTCAAAACGGGTTTCCCGTCGTTTAACATGTTACTGGGTGAAAGCGCAAAAGACGAAGACAGAGAAGAGGCTTCACACACACGAGCGCTTAATGTGTGTGAAGCCTCTTCTCTGTCTTCGTCTTTTGCGCTTTCACCCTGTACCATGCCAAACCAACAAGCTCAAGCTACCCTTGTGTCCGTCATTTAAGTGGCAGTCACTTGTACTGAGGTGGTGTGCGGTCTGCACTGCGGTTTATCTCTTCCCTAAAGCACTCTGATGAGGCCGTTCTTATTTGTATGGTGTTTAACTGATAACAGATGCCTGTTGGGATGCAGCAGCATGGCACTTGCGCCTGCTGGCCCTACTCTCGGCTTCACGACGTGCGCTACACCGGCCTGATGTGGAAAGGGGTAAGAGGGGGGCTATTAGCATATACTCAGTTTGCTGTGACGGTGAAGAACCAATTTGTCCGAACGTTATTAAGATAAACTGCGCACATAGGCCCAGCAAAATGAACACTTGTGGTATAAGCAAGCGACGTTCGCCGTACAATGACTACTGTACTTTAGAAGAACTTGTTGAGCAAGTTAGTGCATCTTAACACAAAAGAAATGGCCTGCGCAGCCTGACACACACGTAAAACCGGACACACACACAAGCGCGGACTTGCAACTGACTTTTATTCCACACAGTCCACCTGTAAGCACATTCGGCAGAAACCATCACCGAGCATGCGCGCCTCAAAAAGGCATCACCAGGGAAATCTAAGAGGAAAACAAACACAAGACAGCATCTTAACAGCGCTCATCGATAAACCTCACCTGATTGTTATGCAAACAAAAAAAATTGAAGATTCACTCCCGCAGTCATTTTCCTTCTTCCTTATGTGATATGCTTCGCAAATATCCCTGGCTCTACTATCGCGGCAGCGACTCGATATCTTAACATCCTTCAGCATTGGCTCACACTTGCGCTCAGAGCAGTGAGTGGGAAGGTACCCGCTTGTATTGTTTATTACTGACAACTCATGCTCACGCGCGCGCACTTTCACACATCTTCCAGTCTGTCCCACATAGTCTTTACCACAGGACAAATGTATCTCATCTAGATAACAGTGGTAGCGCAAAGACAACCAGAACGCAAGAAGGCAAGGTAGAGACACACACACAGCGCTACTTCCTGTTGCCATATTGTGTCATGGTTTTCCTTGCGCTACCACTGTTATCCAAGTATTTCATACACCAAGCCAACACTGCAATTTACATATGAATTGGTGTGCTTCTTCCCGCACCCTTCCACCCTGTTTCAGCCTCTACCAGAGTTGGACGCAACACGTTACAAGTAATAGATTACTTGCAATCATCAGTAGGTTTCTTTGAAGCGCACATACACGACAGGACAAAGTGAATGCACATATAGATGTGGGAATATAGCGCCCTGTGTGTCTATATGTGCCTTCATGTGGTCATGTGGTGTATGTGCGCTACAAAGAAACCTACTGAAGATGTACTACCAACAAGCCCGCATCGCATCCATCGTGAACTTGCAATGAATTACATTTTCTTTTAACTTTAACGGAAATCGGACGGTCACCCAGCGATTTCCGTTCGTAGAGTTCCCACTACTCCGTTTAACACAGTGTCAATGACGCTAATGTTTGAGGTAAGCATGCAGGGTCTCCCAGGCACGAGTAGAATCTTCTTAGGCAGATTCACAAACTCGGTGTGGGACATGTGCGCTACTTTTTTCTGCACTTTATCGACTTCCTCTATGTTACAGCACTTGAGATAGGCGCCGCCTCCAGCGAGTTCCGTCAGGTTGTTTCCCCCATCCACGAACTACGAGATTGCGCGCCGGTGGGTTTCTCTCCGGCAGTCCCAGTAGCACGGAGAGAGTGTAATTTCAGAGGTGGGCGTGACCCGCTCCTCCTCCACACCGCGGCGCTCGCCGCCGAGGGTCGGAAAGTCTGCCGCGCTGTTGGTGCGGCTTGCATGAGGCGAGGAAAAAATTCTTTTGCGATTTTATATAACCTCCCACTGATTTGGAAGTGTCAGGCCAAGGTGTACGAGAGGTGCGTGCTTCGGTAAAAGAACTTCAGTTGGTCCCGGTCACATCAACTTTCGGGAAGACCAGCGATATAGAAACTGAACTTTTCGAAGTTCCGCGGTGTATTCGCAGATGCAGCACTACTTATAATCGTGATACAAACGGCACAAACAAAATTACACCAGCTCCCGCTAAAGGGAACCATGTGTAGATGCGAAGCAGCGGGCGCTAACGCTTACACTGGTGGAGGTGTTGACGCTGGCGCTCATCGCGGCGTTGCGCAGGAGAGAAACCTGGGGAGGCGCAAAGCGCAGTGATGGACCGGTGTTGACGCTGGCGCTCATCGCGGCGTTGCGCAGGAGAGAAACCTGGGGAGGCGCAAAGCACGCAGTGATGGACCGGTGTTTCCTACTGGAACATGCCAATCGCTGCCAATGGGCAATGAGAGACAGAAGACTCCAATTGGACAGAGAGACCCGCAGTCCGCTTTTAGTTAACACACGCGCTGCGAATTTGTATTGTTCAACAACGCACAGCATAAATCTCCCACCGGCACTACCTTGCAGGTCAATATCCAGTGCCTATACATACGGGGTGGCCAGTGAACGGTTGTGCAACGCGAGCAGTCGGCTTTTTCAATCAAGAAACTCGCTAGCAGACGCTGCCTGCGTCGGCGTTGCGAGGCGAGAGAGGGGGGGGAGCTTAGGAGAGGAGAGAGAGGGGGGAGGAGATGCGCATGCGCAGTGGGGTTGCGGACGCCGCGGCTGGCATGCCTAGAGGAGAGAGAGGGGGGAGCGTATGAGAGGAGGTGTCTGGAGAGGGATTGCGCATGCTCAGTAAGAGTGGTAAAGCCGCACACCACCACCACGGGATTGAACTCCGCCATAAGCTGCTTCGCATCTAAAAAATATTTGCATGTAGCGCGGTGTATGTACATGCGACGCCGAAATTTGCTCTCCTTTTCGAAGAACGCCAGCGACGCATCCATGCAAAGTAACCGCGTAAACACCGGAGCATGAGCGCGTTAGAAAGAAATAAGGGCGAGCACCCGCTGCAGGGGAACGCCAAGCGAGCCGACCAAACTCGCCACTCGGCATCAGCACTCGGCATGCTCTCCGCTCGCGGCGTCACCGACGACACCGGGCCCTGGGAGGAAGCGCCAGTACAAAGTCTTCTCATTCTCGTTCGCCCAATTCTGGCTACCTATATGTAGGAAATGCGTTGCTTTAATCCGTTCGCCTTTACACCTTCGCGGCGTAAAAGAAAATTGAACGACAGCTTGGAACGAAGATCCTGAAGGATAACAATATTCAGGGGTACTAATCTGTGGTAGAGGGTATTTTGAAGCCTTGAAAACAGTGGAGTAGCGCTCCCATTTCCGCAAGGTTTGGGCGTGTCTTTCTTTGTCCTCCTGTGTGCCTCCTATAGGCTTTCCTTTTGAGTATTACGCTACGTTTCCGGAGTTTTGCGCATGTCAATCAGCAAGTATCAACTCGCAGAAGAAAAAAGCCGGCAGATCCCACGCATTGTGGGAATCGATGTAATGCGAGGCAGCCAGCAAGCAGCAAATCATGCTGTACATAACATGCATGTCATCATTTACATGTTAGGACCTGTCATTTATGTTCGTACATACACTCACCTTGCGCAATACCAATTTTGGTGTATATCAAGCTAGCGAACTGGACGCAAGTGTACCATGAGTGTCGCGTGTATATCACGTAGTACATGACATGCATGTCGTGATTTTCAAGTTATCACCTGTCATTTACGTTCCTCATACAGTCACCTCGCGCAATACCTGTTTTGGTTTATATCAAGATGGCGAACTGGACGCAAGCGACCATGCGCGTGGCATGTAAATGACATTGTACATGACATGCATGTCATGCTTTTCATGTTACCACCTGCCGCTTGTGTTCGTCATACAGTCACGTCACGTCGTACCAAATTTGGTGTATATCAAGCTAACGAAACGCCCGCGTGCGCGCCATGAGCGTGGCATGCAAGTCATGTTGCACATGACATCATGATTGCCATATTACCACTCGTCATTTATGTTCGTCATACAGTCATGTCGCGTAATGCCAAATTTAGTGTATATCAAACTAGCGGCACGGCCGCGTACGTGCTATGAGCGTGGTATGCGAGTCATGTTGTACATGACATGTCATGATTTCCATATTACCACTTGTCATTTATGTTTGTCATACAGTCATGTCACGTAATACCAAATTTGGTGGATATCAAGCTAGCGAAACGACCGCAAGCATGCCATGAGCGTGGCATGCAAGTCATGTTGCACATGACATGCCATGATTTTCATATTACAACTTGTCATTCATGTTCGTCATACAGTCATGTTATGCCGTACCAATTTTAGTGTCAATCCCATTAACGATATGGTCGAGCACTGAGTCGTAGGCGGCTAGGATTAGATAGATAGATAGATAGATAGATAGATAGATAGATAGATAGATAGATAGATAGATAGATAGATAGATAGATAGATAGATAGATAGATAGATAGATAGATAGATAGATAGATAGATAGATAGATAGATAGATAGATAGATAGATAGATAGATAGATAGATAGATACGCTCAAGATCGCCGAAGTTCGCTAAGAAATGCTTCGCATTTAAAAGTTATTGTGCGCGTACAACTGGCGTTCTGGTAGGGGGAATGTTTCTGGAAGCCGTACTGTGTGCATCGATGATGATGTCGCACACAACACAGTATACAGCACCGATCAAAACGTGGAATAAGTTTATGCAAGGTTCACTGCAGCGGTTAACGCTGCTAATAAGTGGGGCAGCTGGGGTACGCGCCAAGGGCGCAAGTTTGACCACTACACCTCTCCCCCCCCCCCCCCCCCCCCGCCCTTTTTCTCTTAGTTGGTACAAAAGGTATGTTGAGGCTTCAGGAAAAGAACATGAAATAAAGTGCCTCTGCCAGTGCCACCGAAGTATAACAGGATTAAACCAATTGAAAAAAAATGAACAGGGCTCGCGCCAATAGATGTTTTTGTTCTAAAAAAAAAGGACAGAGAATGAAATCTTACCGTCTAGCGCCACCCCAGCCACGAGAACGGACCCAGACAGCGAGGATTTATTTTCGTATATGGGTTACATCATTTCTTTACGCTCTTGATTCACATGTTTCTTGCTTGTTTCTTCTCTTTATTTGCTCCTGCATTGCTTCTTCATTATGGCGTTGTCCTTTCTATAGATGCGCCATGAGTTGGTCCTGCTCACTTAAGGAAAAAAAAGGGGGGATTTAGATGCCCGAGCAGAGGCAGTATGTTACTGCCTCTGCTCGCCCCCCCTCCCTCCCCCCACAGTCCAAAAGAAAACCAGCTCCGCGATGGATGCAAAATCGAAAATGAAGCGATGACGTGCTTCTCACAAAGACCTGTCATTGGTCGCCAGCTTTCCGGGGTAAAGGTGGGGAGTGAACAGTCCTTCGAATGCAATAGCAGGGGTCCTTGGTCGCCATTATCGTCAATAAGCACGCGTGGCCATAGCGTAACAAAATGGCGAGTTGGGCGAGTTGGTGCGTATTCATATTTGATAGTATTATGAGCCACGATCAGTTAAACCGATTCTAAACTTTGGATCAGCCCACTCAAAGGTCGTAAAAAGGGGCATCGCCTTCACTTGTCTAAGATCCGCGCTAGAAAAATCTTGCAAGCATGTGCTGGGTTCTAGTTTTGCAAAGCAAGTAGCAAGACTAGAGGGAGCAGGCTTCCCAGTTAGCGTACTTGTGGATGTTTGTGATAAGTCAATTGGTTTTTTAAAAGGACGTGTAGCAAGGAAACCTAATGCTGGTGCGAAGAAAAAGACGTTCGCAGTCATTCCTTATATGCATAAAGACTGTTGGTTCCCACTACGGAGTTCATGTTTTCAGGGCACCCAATAAATTGGGAGAAATCTGCGCTTTGGTCCCAAAAAAGGTACAGAATAAAGATAAGCCTGATGTAAATAAGTGTGCTGTAAACCATAGAAACAAGTACGTTCCGTGTGCAGTTGGGGTTGTGTATCGCATTCATTATCTTGTGGTCTTTATTATATTGGACAGACGGGCCGCTGTGTCAATAAAGGCTGTGGGGGCACTATCTCTCTTTACATAACGGCTCGCCTTCCTTTTTCGCATTGCAATGCGCCAAGTGTGGGTGTACACCCGTTCTTTTTAACACAGTTGTTATTTTCAAACACCATGATCAATTCACTCGTGAAGTTTCTGAAAGCTTTCATATAAACAAATCACGTGATTCTTCTGTGAGCCAAGCCTCAGGGACATTGCACAAAAAAGAGTTTTATTTTATTGACGAGCGTATCACTTAATTACTTTGTTCCTCACTTCTCATGGGCGGTTTTTTTTACTTATAAGCTCACGTTTCCTTTGAATAGACTTTCAGTTGTGAGTGCAGCGCTGTGTGTGTTCCATCTCTTCTTTGTCCTCGTTTTTTTCAGTGCGCTGTTTTCTTCAAATATGAGTAGCCATAGCTCTGCGCGCTGAAAAATGACGCAGAAGGTCCGAATGGGTAAAAGTATGGGGCAGCATTGGCGCCCCCGTTTAGATAATTAGAAGAAGGCGGCCGCCTTCCTCTGCTCCGGTATGCATGCCTACGCCACGGCCGCTACATAAAAAAGAAGGTGCGGCCTGCTGCGTGGCGCTGAAGTAGCGTCTCGGGCCTCGTTCACCTCGCGCCCGCTCTGGCGCCACTGCTCCAGTAGAGCCGTTCACGGAGAAGCGCTTTCCACAGAAGAATTGGTGCGCGCGATAGTGACTCTAATCAGGCCTTAAATAACTCGTTTTGTAGTTGCACATTACAGGTTGAATACTGAAGTCGGTATTAGAAGTGCCTATTACCCCACACATATGAACAGTTTGCCCTAGGGAGTGCCAGTCTTTCGTAGAGTGGGCGTCAGTACCCTCCATGAAGGCTGCCCGTTTGACTGACTTGAAATGAAAAGTGCCATTAAAGGCAATCGCCGGGCAGATTCCAAGGGCTGACGTATCCCCCCCCCCCCCGGAACGCACCACGAAAGCCTTGAATATTCACAAAACGCGTCCAGTCCACAATTCTTCGAACGCGTCCCGAATGTTTCTCTTCCAGGAAACACTCAAACGAACCCCAGCGACGATCGTCGTTGTTCCCTTCCGTCGTCGGTCTGTTGCGTGCCTCCTCGGCGGGCGACCCTCTGGAATACAGTGCTCCCACGGCTCATCACTCGATTCTTCAAGATCAACTGACCGCACTACACGACTCACTCGAACAATATAACTTCGCCGACCTCACCATCCTGTCCTGCCTTCTGTCGTCTCTCGCTTGGCTCCTTCCCGGTTTCGCGAATATTCCACGTGATTCTTCGGAGCGCAGCACGTAGCACAATAAGAGTTAGGGGAAAGGGCTATATTCTTCTCGCCGGTTCGTCTGGCGAATCGGTCGGCGCCACTTTGATTTCTCGAATTCTCCCGATCTTGCACGGGCTTGAGGCTGTCTCGATGGTGCCTTGGTGGAGAGGGTAAGGGCGCGCCCTGGGCGCCTTTTGTTGATACTCGTTTTGTTTTCGTTGCGCGCGGCCGTTGAGGGAACGGTCGGCACTGTGATTTAATGCTGTCGCCTAGAAGCGGCCGCGGGCGCCTGATTTAGCGCTCGTTTGTGACAAAACGTGCTTTATTACGAATAATTGTGAGTTAAAAGGCGCTCCTTCATTTCATCTCGATCGGCCTGCGATTTTTTTCAACTGCTCTCCTTGACGAGCAACTTACTTTTTCAATCTGTTGACTGCTTTCTTTTACTCTTCCAAGGGATGCGCAAGATCTAATGTGCTTTGGCAGGCCTGATCTACAGGAAAGCTACGTTTTGTGCACGATTCTGAGGCCGACTGTGGAACGAGCAAATCGATCTTGTCTTCTACAGGGTTCGAGGGACTTTTGATCTTGGGGCTTTCTCCTGAGCTTTCACAATCACCTGCCCCAACTATTGCGTCATCAGCTGGATTCATTCGCCGGCGCTTCCTGCGCTGCGCGTTCTTTCTTTGAGTGTAGTGCGCATAACCGGCAAACACAGTCGGGACCGCAGTCGGAAGTAGAAGTCTTCGTGTTGTTTTTATAGTCATTCTCAGTAAAGAGAGAGAGTCAAAGGAAAGGCAGGGAGGTTAACCAGGTTATACCCGGTTTGCTACCCTACACGGGGGGGAGGGGGAAATGGGAGGAAAAGAAGAGAGAAAGCAAGAAGGAAAGAGAGAACAAGTGATGCGCGCACACACATGTCAGCGTTCACCCCGCACACTTAGACAGTCACAACTGGTCTCAAGTGTTCGAGACCAGTTCCTCTGCGGTTGTCTAAAATGTTCAAAAAAGGCTTGCAAGGACTGGCTCCAAGGAATCCAGAACTTGCACTGCGCATTGAGCTGATGGAGTAGTCATGCCGTTGAGGAGAGTGCGCATCGTGGTCATGAGAGACTTCAACAAAGCGAGGACTTGTCGGTTTTCGTCATGGAAACCATCTGTGGACGATGATGTACAGTGCGGGGCATTCTGCACCGGCTTTTTATGAGTGCGCAGTGATGGCAGTGAGGGCCACGCGACCTCCGCCGCAGCTGTCGAAGCCCCTACACCTTTCCGGCTCTCCGACTGTGATGCATTGGGCGGTGGTGGTGGGGCCAGTGGTGGAAACTGTCGCTTAAGGGGAGGCTCGTGGTCCGTCGGAGTAGGAGATTGCGTTACCCGTCCAGGTTGGGCAGCTGTAGCCCTAGACGTTCGTCGCCGACGCGAGCGTCGCTGTTTATTTCTTACAACATCAGCCGCCTCTTTGTGTGTTAATTGAGCCGTTCCGTACCATCTGTTTCAAGACACTCCATTCTTTTTTCACTAATGGACAGTCTTTTGATGACGCTTCGTGTGATCCATGGCAGTTGGGACATTTCAGGGCGGTTGCGTGGCAGGATTCCGCATTGTGTGGCTCTGCACAGCGGGGGCAAATCACCACGTTCCTGCATACTCCGCTCACATGGCCCATTATTTAACATTTGTGGCACTGGTGTGGTCTTAGTGTAAATGGACGGACCACGTGACGAAAGTGGCCTACCTTCACGTGGGATGGCAATGTGTCGCCTTTGAAAACGATCTTTACGCAACGCGAGTTGCCCAGCCGTGCGACATGGACGATGTTGCTATGGTCACTAACTTCCTTGATCAGCATAGGAAGGTCGCCAGAAGGAATGGAGATGTCGACATCGTAAATCACTCCTAGCACCATGTCATTGTTAAGTGGAATGTGAGGTCGAACCTTGATGCCGTCGAAGTCTGTGATCCTGGTTAGAGCAAGCAGAGATGCCTGGTGTATGACGTCGATGGCCAAGACGTTCTTGCGGGGGTTGACTCGAACATCCTTGATCTCGTTCGGCGCCAGAGACTCCAGTTATCTCGATATGGTCTTCCGATTCAGGTGTCTCAGATTGTCCGATGGCGTAATTGGCACAAATAAGACAGTGTAGTTCGTTGAAGCTATCTTCGGCTTCACAGTAGATGCGGTAGAAGGTGGTGAAGCACCCAGAGATCTTCGTTTTTGTTTACGACTGTAAACAGGCGTGAAGTCATCGTCGCAATCGTCACTGCCTGCCGAATACAGTTCGGTAGACTCACTGTCAGCGTCGCTGAGTTCGCTGTTCCGTTTCCTCGAGGGGCCTGCCGACGGCGGTGGCATGCCTGGAAGGTGCGCAGGCGAGTCTACTTCCAGCGTAGCCAAATAAAATAGCGATGGCTACGCGAGAAACATGAAAAATCGGCAAAAACTGTCACCCGGTAAACAAATCGCAGTGCATGGAGGCACACTTCATCGTCAGTAAAATGTAACGAACAATATATACCAGCGACTTGTCGCTTGGCTCCCACTTGCTTCCTTTCCCTGACGGTCCTTGGCGAGAAATATTTCTCAGCCACGCTTCCCGACGCTGTAGATCGCCGGGGAATTCGTGGTACTTCACAGTAGCCTATTTTCTCGCGTTCGAGTTGCACAGCGGCACAAAACAGCTTCGTGTCTTCACACCACTGAAAAAAAAAACATTTGCCACACACGCGGACACCAAAGAACCGTACTCAGCACAGGAAACATGAGGCAAGCTGCTCACACACACGATCAAACAAAAAGCGCATGAGAAAGCACACGAAAAAGCACACGGAAACGCATGAATCATGAGGCAACCACAGTGTAGCAAGAAATGACGTCTGCCTTGTATACTGGAGCAGTGGCGCCCTCTCCAGGAACAGCGGCCGCAACTGTCAACGCAGCCAAGACGCGCTCGCCCATTGACGGCGACGCGACGCAGCAGGCCACCGCACCTTGTTTTTTCGTCTGGCGGCCGTGCCAATGCTATCTGACGTTTATGAAACCTTGTTTGACGTGGTTAACTGAAGAAATAAAAAGAAATTTGAGAACACTTGAGGTTCGTGATCAAGAGTAGAACGCGATAGCATAATCGGGCCCCGTGCGCATCACCTTCTCCATTGATAGCCGAGCTTCGGATTTTGGTGCATGCCTCAACCGTGCCGTAAGGAAACGAACGAATGTGCGTCTAACACTGGGCGTTTCAAGCTATCTTGAATTCCTACTACAAGTACAGCTGTCAAGTGCCCACTACGCCTTTTGCGAATCAGCGAAGGGCCCACAACGCGAGTGTAAGGCAACAGGCGAACCTATGCAGCTGCTGCCTTTGTTAAGCTTTTGCAGCTGATGATGGTTAAATATGTCTGAGCAATATGTCTGTGGGAATTTAAAACGCCCACTAACTGTAATTCACATGGTTTGAAGCCGGGCGCGAATCTACGCTTCTGCCACGCAATTTTACATGCATTAAGGAGAATTCTTCCACTACATTTCATTCATATAGTGTTTTCTTCCGAAGCAGGTTCAAGCAACACCGTCGCTGCGTGTAGGACACGCTCGCCACGCAGACAGTCTTGGCTCGATTCTCACTCCAAGCCAACATCATTATTATTTATTTTATTTGCATCTTTCTCGATTTTTCGGTCACGGACAAGATGATGATTTTTCGCTCACAACCAGCGACGCCGACACCGACACCCGAATTTCTGCGAAACGAGCTCTTTACCACTATCACGTTAAAATCTTAGGAGACTTACTAGTTAGGGGCGGAAACAGGCAAATCCCAATGCCACGGGGCATGCAGACCATCGGCGGAAAATCGCGATGCAAAGTGCGCCGGCACATACCACAGGGTGACCACAAATACGCCCTAAGATTACCACTGATGCTGTCTATATGAAATTAAGGAGGACTTTAATTCTGAATCGAACAAAGAGGCATTCAAATTTAGCTGTGAAGTGTGCGAGGTCCGATATACTGGACAGACGGAAACCGCGTGCCACCAGCGTGGGAAGTGATTCGCCCCAAGGTTCAATAATTGATAGCAACAGAAATGAATCAGAGGATTAAGCGAAGTGAGTTCGCAGTTCCTAGGTTGTGTCCTCAAGTTGTCTAAATGTGCGCGCGATAGAAGCAGCGGTGGATTATGGTAACCCCGGGAGTATCTTGTTGCATGACGTGTTACGTTGCCAGTGGAGATGATCGAGGAGTCGCCTCCCTGGTTCCTTGGTCATCTCCAGTGGCAAGGTAACACGTCATGCTCAGATTGGGTGATGTGAACCTTAAAAGCATGGGAAATATGGATGGGCCTCACCACTGCAAGTTGCCTCCCTTTTATTCGACTTGGCACTTCTCGCAAAGAGCACTTGTGTTCGTGCACGGTTCTGGTTTCGCATTACATATTGTCACGAGCGAGAAAATACAGACAGCCAGGAGTTGACGCCTTCCCCAGAAGCAGACCAGCAACAACGTTCTCTTCTTCCGCCACTCCTAAGCGAGCGCGTGCCACAGCGGATGGCTCATACATAATGGCATGTGGCATTATTCCCTCTCCCGGGAAAGCATCGTCTCGATGCTGGTTATGCGCGCTAAAAAATGAGAAAGAAAAAAAAAAGAGGAACTATATAAGCGAGACAATTGTGTCGTAAGGCTAAATGAATATGCTGCTGTCACAGAAGAAGTAAATAAAGAAGGCAGGACACAAGAGTGCAAAAACGAACAGAAAAGCAACAAAAAGAAAGCTAAGTAGTCATTGTAGCAAAAGTCACTCTACGTTCGATTGATGACGCGAGAAATATGGCTTGAGCCTTGAAACATGCACCACATCACTTTGTGGAAGGCGGCGGGAACGTCTTGGGGTGCCTTCAGGGAGAACCTCGTAGGTTACGTCGCTGAGTCGGCGTAGAACCTTGTAGGGACCGAAGTAGCGCCGCAGTAACTTTTCTGACCGGCCACGCTGTCGGATGGGAGTCCACACCCAGACTTCATCACCTGGTTTGAAGGAAACGTCTCGGTGTCGAAGATTGTAGCGGCGTGCGTCTGCAGTTTG
This sequence comes from Rhipicephalus appendiculatus, assembly GCA_030522465.1. Lineage (NCBI taxonomy): Eukaryota > Metazoa > Arthropoda > Arachnida > Ixodida > Ixodidae > Rhipicephalus > Rhipicephalus appendiculatus. The sequence goes on from JALIZH010022513.1 coordinate 56,330, forward strand.
GCGACTCTGAATACGGCGTCGGGCGAGTTGACGGGCGTCCTCGGCGCGTTGAGCAAACAAGGCAGCGTCCGTGTTAAACATTCCCACGTTGTCGGGAAGGAGCATTGCGTCGAGCATTGTAATGACCTCTCGACCATGCACTAAGCGAAAAGGGGTGAAACCTGTACTTTCTTGAACAGCAGTATTGTAAGCAAAAGTTACGTATGGGATGATATCGTCCCAGTTCTTGTGGTCAATGGCCACATACATTGACAACATGTCTGCAATGGTCTTGTTCAGCCGTTCAGTGAGACCGTTTGTTTGGGGGTGATAAGCCGTGGTTTTGCGATGCTCTGTGCCACTTAGTCTCAGTACTTCCTGTAGCATCTCTGCGGTGAAAGCTGTCCCACGATCAGTAATTATGACAGCTGGCGCTCCATGACGGAGGACGATACTGTTGACAAAAAACTGGGCGATTTCGGTTGCGGTAGCTTTGGGTAGGGCCTTTGTTTCGCAGTATCGTGTTAAATAATCGGTGGCGACCACAATCCACCGATTTCCAGACGAAGACGTAGGGAATGATCCCAGCAAGTCCATGCCAATTTGATGAAATGGTGCTTTCGGTGCGGCTATAGGTTGTAGGAGTCCCGCTGGTCGGACAGGCGGAGTCTTACGGCGTTGGCAGTCGCGACATGTGCGGACGTAGTGCTTGACTGTCTTCGCAAGACGTGGCCAGTAATAGGAGCGGCGAATTCGTTGCAACGTGCGCGTGTAGCCAAGGTGTCCGGACGATGGTTCGTCGTGACAAGCATGTAAAATATCGTCGCGAAGCGAGGTCGGCACAACCAGCAGGTAAGTAGCTTGCGTATGGTCAAAATTCTTCTTGTACAGGACTCCATCCCGGATGCAAAAAGAGGCCAGCGAGCGTGCGAAATTTCGAGGAAGACTGGTGTCGCGCCCTTCCAGGTAGTCAATCAGCGGGCTTAGCTCCAAGTCATCACGCTGTTGTTGAGCTAAGTCGGTTGCTGATACAGAGGAAAGGAAGGTGTCGTCCTCTTCAAGGTCAGCGTTGGCACTTCCGACTGGCGCACGTGAGAGACAGTCAGCGTCGGTGTGTTTGCGTCCTGACTTGTGAATGATTGTAACGTCAAATTCTTGCAGCCGAAGGCTCCACCGTGCCAGACGACCTGAAGGATCTTTGAGATTGGCGAGCCAGCATAGAGAATGGTGGTCGCTAACTACTCTGAATGGGCGGCCGTACAAGTAGGGTCGAAACTTTGTTATGGCCCAAACAACGGCTAAGCATTCTTTTTCTGTTGCAGAGTAGTTTTTCTCTGCAGATGATAATGTTCGACTTGCATAGGCAATCACACGCTCTACACCATTCTGCCATTGAACCAATACAGCTCCAAGTCCGACGTTACTGGCATCCGTGTGTAGCTCAGTGGCAGCGTTGTCATCAAAGTGACCGAGTACAGGCGGAGCCTGCAGATGGGCTCGTAGGGTATCAAAGGAATGGCGCTGATCCTGACCCCACAAACGGTACGCCTTCCTTCGTAAGTTGGTTGAGGGGTTCAGCGATTTTGGAAAAACCTTTGACAAAGCGTCTGTAGTATACGCACAGTCCCAGAAATCGGCGTAGGTCACGCTTGTTTGTTGGCATGGGAAATGCGGCGACGGCGCTCGTTTTCTCAGGATCTGGGCGGATACCGGCGTGGCTCACAACGTGACCAAGAAACTGGAGTTCCTCATAGGCAAAATGACATTTCTCAGGTTTTAGAGAAAGTCCCGCTGTTCGAATCGCCTGAAGAACTGTCTCTAGGCGCTGGATGTGCTGTTCAAATGTGTGCGAAAAGACCACCACGTCGTCTAGGTAGACAAGACATGATTGCCATTTCAGCCCAGAAAGAACCGTGTCCATCATTCTTTGAAAAGTAGCTGGCGCGGAGCATAAGCCGAAAGGAAGTACTTTGAACTCGTAGAGGCCGTCAGGAGTAATAAAAGCGGTCTTTTCGCGGTCACGCTCGTCAACTGCGATTTGCCAGTAGCCACTGCGTAGATCCATGGAAGAAAAGTATCGAGCGTTCCGTATACGGTCGAGCGAGTCATCTATTCGGGGTAGTGGATAAACGTCTTTCTTCGTGATCTTGTTCAACTTCCGATAATCGACGCAAAAAGCGCATGGTACCATCTTTTTTCTTTACTAACACAACAGGGGATGCCCAGGGACTGGTCGATGGCTGGATGACATCGTCCTTGAGCATCTGCTGGACCTGCTGACGTATGGCGTCTTGTTCTTTCTGCGACACCCTGTAGGCATGTTGTCGGACGGGTCTCTCGTTAGGCTCGGTGATGATACGATGTTTGGCAAGCGGCGTCTGGTTGACCTTCGAGGTTGTAGCGAAGCAGTCTCGAAATGAATCGAGTATTTCCAAAAGACGTTCCCGTTGTGCTGAAGGTAGACCCTGGTTAACGTCGAGAGTGCTCGCGAATGCCAAGGCGGAATGGTCGCACGACGAAAGGGCAGCTAATGTTGAAGGACCCGGGACGTCGGCAATATCCTCAAGGTATGCGATCGCGGTGCGTCTTGTAAGATGGCGATACTCCTCGCTGAAATTCGCACTAGTAGGCAAGCCTGTCTCTTTCTGGGCTGTATAATACCTCGGGCAACGCAGATTTGTTGTGCAAGAAGGAGAGACAAATTTCCCTCCGCGATTACAGCGTCGGGGACGTCCTGCTCACATTCAACGCTGACAAAGAGGCTGCTGCGAGGGGGCACAGTCACAGATTCGGAGGACACGCGTAGGGCAGGCTTCGATAAGTGGGTGTTGTCAGCTTCAGGGTGAAACGGGTCCTCGAACGACACCAGCAACTCACGTAGATCAATGATTGCGCCGTATTCGCGAAGAAAGTCCAGTCCCAGGATGAGTGGACGGGAGCACACAGTTAATACGAGGAAAGACCCCGTGAACGTCGATGCACGTACTCGAATACGTGCTGTGCACATTCCAGTCGGCGTCACCAGATGGCCACCTGCCGTGCGCAATGGGGGTCCTTGCCATGGGGTGGTTACTTTCCTCAGTTTAGATGCCAGGGCGCTGCTCATAACTGAATAATCGGCGCCGGTGTCGACGAGGGCAGTGACAGCGTGATTGTCAACGAATACGGTGATGTCGGCAGACACAGTCTTATTACTTTCGGAAAATACTGAAAAATCAGAACGGTCATCGTCGCGTCGTTGCGTCGAGGGAGGCTCTTTGACAGTTCGTTGGGACGCGGCTTCACCCCCAGGAGCCGCGGTTCCTCTGAATTTCCCCTCTGGGGACTTGGCGACCGGCTTCTGAAAGGAGCGTAAGATGACGAGGGCAAGCTAGGTGACGTGGAGCGGCGAGGCGATGGTGATCGTAATTGGCGGCTTTGAACAGGGGGAGGGACTTGCTGGCCCGTAAGGTACTCTTCGATTTCACGGGGGCGCTCACCGTAGCGCGGGGGCCGAGCATCAGGGTGGAAGCCGCGGAGACCTAGTTGGCGGTACTGACAAGTGCGATACACGTGACCCGCTTCGCCACAGTGGTAGCAGAGCGGACGGTTATCGGACGTGCGCCACACGCTTGCTTTGGTAGCGTTCTGTCTTGAGCCGGACGGATGATATGTGGATGTGCTCGGAAACCTTGAAGCGGGTGGTGGAGTCGAAGAGGTGCCCTGGAATAGATGGCTAGCCTGATCCATTGTCCGGATAGTGGGATCAGTAGCGTGTGGTGCAGGAGATCGCAGGGCCGCCGCATAAGTCAGGACAGGGACCTCAGGTCTTGGTGGTGCGGGAGTGGGGCAACCGCCTGTCTTATTTCATTCCGGATGACGTCTGCGAGTGCTGTCACGGGTGGTTGGGGGCCCGCTGCTTGGAGTTGGCGTAGCTCGTCCCGCACGACACTTCTTATGAAGTCTGCGAGGGCCTGCCTCTCGCTCTCAGCTCCGATATAGCATGCAGCGGCCGTAACGTCGCGGCGTTCGTACCTGTGACGACCGCTGCTGGAGAGTACGCTCCATCGTGGTTGCCTCACTTATGAACTCGGCCACGGTCGTCGGTGGATTGCGTACGAGTCCGGCGAAGAGCTGTTCTTTTACCCCACGCATCAAATGCCGCACCTTCTTTTCCTCGGACATCGCAGGGTCTGCGCGCCTGAAGAGTCGAAGCATGTCCTCGACAAACATCGAAACTCTCTCGTTCGGTCGCTGGTTTCTGGACGAGATGGCCTGTTCCGCTCTCTTTCCTTTCGGCGCTGCGGTACGCATCGCGGAGCTGTCGGCTAAACTCTTGCCATGTCGCAAAGGAACCCTCGTGGTTCTCGTACCATGTTTTGGCAGAGTCCTCCAATGCGAAGTAAACTCTCCGCAGCTTGCGAGCTTCATCCCATTCATTGATGCTGGCCACTCGATCGAAGTGGTCGAGCCAGTCATCAACATCCTCAAAAATGTCGCCGTGGAAAGAGCGTGGTGTCTGCGGTGCATGAAAAACATGCGGGAGAAGAGAAGCATAGGCGTCGTTGGTTTGACTCGCCTGGCTTGTAGTCGAGGTTGTCATCTTGTCAAATCTTGAGAAGGGACGGAATTCGGGGGTAGTCCTCGCAGGCGGCGGCTGCTTCTTGCTGAGGGCTGTAGCTGTCTCCAAGTAGCTCGGTGTGACGGCTGAAAATCGGGAGCCAAGGTACATGTACCCAGCACCTCCACCAGTGTCACGAGCGAGAAAATACAGACAGCCAGGAGTTGACGCCTTCCCCAGAAGCAGACCAGCAACAACGTTCTCTTCTTCCTCCACTCCTAAGCGAGTACGTGCCACAGCAGATGGCTCATACATAATGGCATGTGGCAATATAACCCTCAGGGGCTTGAAGCAGCAGCTCCCTCCCACCTACCCTTCAACAGTCCCTTTCCGAGCCCATTTATTACATACCGCACGCAGTAAGCATTGTAGGATAGTTTGAAAGGGGCGATTTGCAGGTGCACAGACATTCCTCTCCTTGCGGCACGGTTGAGGTGTACACCGAGAACCGAAGTGAGGCTAGCGATTGAGGCTGATGCGGACAGGGTTCCGATTACGCTATCGCGTTCTACTCTCGAAGGCGAAGCTCAAGCGTCCTCCAAGTGTTCTGCGGTTGCTGCACACTTACAGCGCATGTCAGCGAATCTTAGCTTCTCCACCCGATCTAATCCGGTACACATGGTTTTTTTCAGCTGTGTGGATTGACTACGATGCCCACAGTACGAGTTACAAGGCACGCTCTGGCATATGGCTTGAAGATCGCCGGCTGATAAAGCATGTTGACGTCTGACGCCAAGCAAACCTGACGTTCAAGGCAGCGTGGATGGATTCCTGCGTCAAAAGATCCTATCTCGTTAATAAACCGATGAACTTTGTTCTCCTGTCAAGTGAAGCATTGCACTGAAAAATACGTTGTGCTACGAACTTTTGTCATCTGCAATAATACAGCGAGGCTGTCTCTGTCGAACATGTGCCGTTGCGAGCGTTGGCATTCTCTAATTCGCGGGAATGCAAAATAAATAAAGCCAAATAAGTATTCCTTGTCGACGCGGGGTCTGTATCTAGGCCTTCACGGCCCGAAGGATAATATCCTAATCACTTTCATAAACATTTCAGTCAATACGCTGAACGACGATAATAATAATGAAAGAAAAAAGAAGTGTCCGCCACATTGGCAGGACGTTTCACTAACAATTCCTGTAAAACGAGCAAAGGCCCGACCTTGTGAAGCCATTCAGCCATAGACTGTTGAGCTTTAATATACCGCGCAATGCACTGGTGAAAGTTTATTCGTGCTGGCTGGGCATCTGGGTCGCAATGGTAGCCCAATATTGTGGAGTGCCATAAGCAGTGGAGGCCCAAACTGATGCAGAATCGCGAGTTGGACTAGTTAGTGGATTGGTAACAATGAGTTGGGGACTAATTGTTATCTATAGATAGGTTCTTTCTTTTTCAGAAATAAATCTATTTGCGAGGTCAGCACTTTGTCCTTTTCGTTTGCTATCTGTTTTCTAACGCTGTTGAGCTATTCGTTATTCCACAAGACCCATAACCATAGTAAATCATAGGGTAAACCATCATCCTTAATTACTGCCAAATGCATAATGTCATGTGGATCGAATGGTAATTTCTTTTTTTAAGGTTTTGGGTAGGACATCTCAGAAATTGGCACCCACCGAACACTGAATGAATACGCGGTCCATAGCTCCCTATTTTTAGATACGAAGTATCTTATGGCGGAGCTTAATCCGGTGGTGGTGTGCGGCGTGACCACGCTTACTGCGCATGCGTAGAACCCTCTCCACACAGCTCCTCTCCTACGCTCCCCCTCTCTCTCCTCTAGGCATCCCTCCCCGCAGGCGTCCGCACCCCACTGCGCATGCGCGTCCCCTCCCCCCGTCTCTCCTCCCCCCTCTATCTTCTAGGCTCTAGGCATCCCTCCCGCGGTGTTTACATCCCCCATTGCGCATATGCATCCCCTCCCCCCTCTCTCTCTACTCTCCCACGCTCCCCCCCCTCTCTCGCCTCGCAACGCCGACGCAGGCAGCGTCTGCTAGCGAGTTTCTTGATTGCAAAAACTGACTGCTCGCGCTTGCACAACCCTTCACTGGCCACCCCGTATGTATAGGCACTGGATATTGACCTGCAAGGTAGTGCCGGTGGGAGATTTCTCCTGTGCGTTGTTCAACAATAAAAATCCGCAGCGTGCACGTTAACTAAAAGCGGACTGCGGGTCTCTGTGTCCAGTCGGAGTCTTCTGTCTCTCATTGCCCATTAACAGCGATTGGCATGTTCCAGTAGGAAACACCGGTCCATCCCTGCGTGCTTTGCGCCTCTCCAGGTTTCTTTCCTGCGCAACTCCGCGATGAGCGCCAGCGTCAACGCTACCGCCAGTGTAGGCGTTAGTGCCCGCTGCTTCGCATCTACACGTGGTTCCCTTTAGCGGGAGGTTGTGTAATGTTTTGCATCTGAGACGGTGATTGTCCCACGATGACAAGCATCCTTGTTGTTCCATGAAGGTTTCAACTGCCGATGTGCTTTTCGATAAGTTATTTAGTCTGCTGCTGCCAGTGCTCTTCATTTTCTTAATAAGGACAGAGCGGTACGCCAAGGTACTTCACGAGTGTGGTCACTTAACTGACATTAGCAAAACCATCCGGCGTAGATGGCCAGTCACCATGCCAGAAGCCCAGGCACTTCAGCTAGCTAACAAAGCTGTTCGTAATCCCCAAACAGCCACGTCATCCGCATAAGCTAACAGTTTGACTTCTGTTTACTCCAGTCAAAAGCCATGTATAGTCTAAGGAGTCTATAGTCTGCAGTCTAAACCATGTGTTATTGTTTCAATAATAGCCACACAGAGCGTTTCTATTTAAATAGAAACGTTTGGGTCTCGAGCATGCGCAGTGGCCGCGACGCTATTTCTTTGGGGCCCCAAAAACGATTGGGGTCCCCATTCGAATACTGCTTATTGGCCGTTTTAAGTCCTCTTAGAATTTATGCCAACTGCAAGTACATCTTGGAACTGCCCACAACGCCATAATTCATGGTTTTGCTAACCGGCGAAGTATCCACTAAGTACGCGCAAAGCAAAACACGCATCTACGTAGCTGCACATCGTATTGATGCTGCGGTTGGTGATAATGATAAGTTATGCCTCAGCCCTTAACTATGGTTTGGTAGCTTCCAACCATCCGCTCGTTATGCAGTTGACATGGTGTAACGCCTGGTGCGAATCTACTCTTCTGCAACGCGATATTACATTCGGTTAATATGATGATTCGCCTTATAGCTCTTTTTGTGCATAGTTCGCAGCACAGTCTGCCCAGGCCCGTAGCCAGGAATTTTTTTCGGGGGGGGGGGGGGGTTAATGATTTGTCCTCGGTAAAACACCCCCCTCCATCCGAATTTCGGGGGGGGGGGGGGGAGGGGGCTAGGGCGCCCCTTTGGCTACAGGCCTGAGTCTGTCTTCCTTGAATTTGGTTCTTTATGTTGCTTTGTCGTCAGATTGTTGAACCGGCTTCGGGTATTTTCATGGCTATATGTGCACATTATGTCAGTTAATAATACCTACCTTGAAAAAAAAATTTGCGTAGCTTGCACAGGAGGCTCAATGTTAAAGCGGTAGCGGAGCTGATGGACACCTAGGTATTCCTGGTTGTTGCTGTTTTAACGCGATAGCGTTAAAGAGCTCGTTTCGCAGAAATTCCGGCGTCGGCGTCGGTGTCGGCGTCGGCGTCGTTGGTTGTGAGCGAAAAATCATCATCTTGTCCGTGACCGAAAAATCATCATCTTGTCTGTGACCGAAAAATCGAGAAAGATGCAAATAAAATAAATAATTAAAAATTTTCGGGTCCGAGTGAGGATTGAACCCGAGTCGTCTGCGTGGCAAGCAGGTGTTCTACCACACAGCCATGCCTCTTTTTTTTTTCTCTCACATGGTATTTATTACAAATGAGGTTCATGTATACACATAGCGTCCAAAATCTTAAGGCTTCCTCCACAAATGTACAATAGGCATTACAAAACAAATTTCCCGCAACACCTTGTTCTAAAAGGGTATTTGAGCAGTGCATTCTATGAACTGTGGATACCAGTCCGGCCTCTGCTTGGGAATACTGTGAAAATAACTTCCTCTGCTTGGAAATGCAGTGAAAATAACTTTCATGCTTCGCAAACGCAAGCGTCTTTTATATAGGCGTCGCAATATAACATGTAATATCCCACGGAATATAGCGTGGTACAAGCGTAAGTTGCCATCGGGCGTCAGAATATGTGACCCATTACAAACGGCACACACCTTGCTGCGCGTATTCCCTTAACACCACGTAGTGGGTGCATAGCAAGTTCGAAAACATTTCCCACATTTGCCGCGCATAATTTCTCCTGGTTTAAACCATACTACCCATTACATAGTATGCACTAAGTGATTCAAGTATGCAGTAGGGACGGGATATCGCTATCGCGTTCAACTCTTAAAGGCGAAGCTTAAGGGTCCCCCCAATTTTTTGTTATGCTTTCCGAATTTTCTTTCATTTTTGGTCTTCTCTCTGTTTCTTCAGTACGTCTTTTTTTGTTGTGTTTATTTCTATTTCTTTCTTTGTCTCGGTCCTTCTATCTTTCTTTCTCCATCTTCCCTTTCTTTTTTTCCTCTATCTCTGTATTTCTCGCTTCCTTCGTCTGTTTACCTCTTTCTGGCTCCCAATTTCTTTCTTTCTCTCGTTTTCTTTCTGCCTTTCGTTCGCTCTATTTATCTCTTTCTTTCTATGCTAGCCTCTACTCTCTCCCTCCGCCTTTCTCTCCTCCTCAGCCTCAGTTCTGTCGTCCTTACCCTCACTACCCTTTCCCACCCCCTCGCTACACTAGATTACACAAGGCTATGCTACGCTCTGCTAGCGTGCCTAGATAGCCGAGTCGTTAAGACGCTCGCCTTTGAATAGTGGGTGCGCGGGTTAGAATCTCACCTCGCCAAGAAATTTTTCCCGTTTAATGTATCTCTTTCTCTGTATTTATTTCTCTTTCTTTCATTTTGTTTCTCATTATTTCTTACCTCCTCGCTCTCTCTCCTCGTTGTTTCGTCCAACAGAGTTATTGCATCCCGCGCCGGAAAATTGTCCCATGTGTTCTGGGAGCAAAGCAGTAGATGAAGCAGAGGACGAAGAAAGCGCGTGCCCGGTTCATGATGATAACAGTTTCCTTTACCACAATTCACGTTTTCTGTTGACGGTGGACAAGTTACGTTGAGTTTAAACATCTTGGCTGTTAAAAAAAAGGAGGCCTGGAATGGCTTTTGTTTTCGAACCCTGTATTGCATTCAGGATTTCGACCGCCGGTTTTTTATTACTTTAGTCCGCAGCAATTTTCCGCTCACGGACAACGACGCCGACACGGGAGTTTCTCCGACACGGGCGCATTAGCGTTACAGCGTTAACATAATGACACTTCCAAAGTTCTGACTGATCGTACAGATGCAGTTACCATTAGCAGAGGGAAGCCTTTATTTCACGCTAAAACCATTTCGTAGTGGGACGCCTACCCAGTCTGCGACCAATCTTCCTCACCGCTGACTTCCCAGCTTCCCGGTTGATCGGATGGGCTGGAAGGCAACCGTCCAGTACATCTCCGTGTTGAGATATTCGACCAACTCGTGCCAACGCACTCACCCGGCTTCCGAATGGGCCGAGATAGCGCGTTGTCGTCCCACCGGCCACTGGATTCGAACCCTGGTGAAAATCTGGAGGATACGCTCTGATCGCACCTACGAGATACTGACGTTCTCCTCATGGCTCGAACCCACCGAACTTCCCAGGGTGTAACTGTGGGCTTCGATACGCACGGCCACAACCCTTGTTTATCTATACGCTTCCTAAAACAGAAATTGTAGGTGGCTAATACGTGCGGGTCCTATTCGAGAGAGAGGTATCTTTGGCTTTGGTTCTTGTTGACTAAGGACACAGGCGGCGGCTGCGGTATACCTTCGACCTTGGCACGCCTCTGCACATGGTAAGCCTCTCTATAAAGTGGTAATCTGGCTTTCCTCTGCTTCGGTGTTTCAACAGGCAACTTTTCCTTCGCTTGAGATTTCGCAGACCGGCCGGACGTACCTTGCGTTGCAGTTGCGCTCCGGCGGCTCAATGCGACGCGATGACTGACCTTGCGAGACATGAAGCATTACCTGTAGTTTTACGTGCCAAAACCGCGATATGACTCTGAGGGACGCCATAGAGAAAGGCTCCAAAAATTTCGACCCCCTGGGGTTCATATAACGTCCACCTAAATCTAAGTAGACGGGCATCATAGATTTAACCTCCATCGCAATGCGACCGCCGCGGCCGAGTTCGCAACCGCGATCTTCCGGCAAGCAGCCAAGCACCGTAACCACTGCACCACAGCGGCGGCTATGGCCAAGAGCCAGATCGCTGCTGGTTCTTCGTGCTTGCGCAGCTCATTACAGACACACAACGGCGTTTCACCCGACGAGACGCTCTAGTACCGCCGCTCTACAATAGTTGCGCAAATAATGAAAACTTACCGCGCATACCAAATGTCCCGGGGGTGTAGCTCAGTGGTAGAGCGCTCGCTTTGCATGCGAGAAGTCCCGGGTTCGAACCCCGGCTCCTCCACGATTGTAAGCATTATTTTTTTTTTCGCTCGCAGACATGCATGCCGGCCAGTAAGTAACTTTTTTTTTTCTTAAATAAGATATATGACTGGCATGCGCACGTGCCAGAAAAAATTTTCATACGTAATTAGCCGCGTGTGCTATGCCACGTATTTTTTAGGGGCATCAGGTCGGAGGAGAGGAGGAAACTTGACTCGCTCATTCGAGGATGCATAAAAAGGGCGTTAGGCTTACCAATCAGCACATCCACAGAAACTCCTCTCTATGGGACTGCACAATACCTGGGACGAAATAGCGGAGGCCGTAAGAATCTCACAGCTCGATATGTTAAGCCGAACGACCGCGGGTAGAGCTATCCACGGCCGGACTAGACTCCCTCCACCTCCGAGCGGAGGAGGGAGTCTAATCCGGCTTTCGTAATATCATCGAAAATGGTCGGCCTGCAAACAGACAGGGGACCACGAGGCAAGTCCAACATGCCGCAAGACTACCGAGAAAATCTAATTATCCCCCTCCCTCGGAACATCCATCCCATATTCAACACGAAGATGAGGGAAAGAGAGCACAGGCGTTAATTAGACGCTTCGATTCGATGGTAGGTTGCGTACGTGGACGCGGCAAGTGGAAAGTCGGCTGCAGCGGTCGCCTCGTTGGTCGACGGCCGAGGTGTCGGCTGCCACCATTAGAAGCCGCAACACGGAAACGGCTGAAGAACTTGCGATAGCGCTCGCTTGGGTTGGAACGGAAGCCAATTTCATTATTAGCGATAGCAAAACGGCCATCTTGAATTTCGGGAAGGGCAGGATCTCGCCGGAAGCGGCAAGGGGTTCTGGCCGGTAGAGAAGGCTAAACGGAAAAATTAGCCTAATTTGGGTCCCAGCACGCACGTCCGTTCCTGGCAACGAGGCGGCCCAC